>CAUYSK010009749.1:0-141084 GCA_963575035.1 Avahi laniger
AATTTCTTTCTATTTTTGGTAGAGATGAGGTCTCGCTCTTGCTCAGGCTGGTCTCGAACTCCCGAGCTCAGAACGATCCGCCCACCTCGGCCTCCCAGAGAGCTAGGATTACAGGCGTGAGCCACCGCGCCCGGCAAGACAGTTCTTTATGATGAATTCATTCTGGGTTTCCTTAGTCTAGCACAGTAATTCATTAAGTCAAATCAGAATTCTTAAGTTAGTGACTTTCTTCACCTTAGGGCTGGTGCTTCCCCTTCCCCTCCACTGGGAGGGACAGACTGGCACTGGGTAAGTCAAGTGCAGGTCCCAGGAGAACACTTCAGGGTGAGGGTGAGCCTGATGGAGCCTTGGGTGAGCCTTGAGGGTGAGCCTCAAGCACACATCTGCTTCCTGGTAGCTGCCTGGTGCTGGCAATTGAGAGCCTACTTAAACTCCAGATAGAACTTAAGAGCAACCATCTTACCTGCTTTTCTGCCTTGCTTATGGTCAAAATAATCCTTGCAAACCCCTTAAATTCCTTATTCAAGTGCAACATACACAGTTCTGGGCAAACCAATCCTAAATACTAGGTTGTCAATGGCTGTAATTCTTCACTCAGCTGTCTCTATGACCCTATATTATTTATTCTATTTTTTTCTCTCTCTCTACTGTTTTCAACCTAAAGCAGTATGCTCTTAAACCCCATCCCACCCACTGATGTTTGAAGATCTGTAGGGGCAGTTCTTCGGTTGACCCTAATAACTCTGGACTACTGGCATTTAATGGTTGAAGGCCAGACATCCACGTTGTAGCAAACAACAGAATTTCCTTCTTTTTTAAGCTTAATAGTATTCCATTGTGTATATACACCACATTTTCTTTATCCAGCCATCTACCGATGGATACTTAGGTTCATTCTGTAACTTGGCTACTGTGAATAGTGCTACAATGAACATAGGACTGCAGACATTTCTTTCACATACTGATTTCAAGTCTTTTTGGTAAATATCCAGAAGTGGGATTGCTGAATCAATTCTTTGGGATTTTCTATGAAGACAATTATGTCATCTGCAAATAGGGACAGATTTATTTTTTCCTTTCTCATCTGTATGCCTTTTATTGTTTTTGTGCCTTACTATACAGGCTAGATCTTCCAGCACTATCCTTGTTTGTGATCTCAAGAAGAAAGCTTGCAGTCATTGACATTAAATATAATGTTAGCTGTAGGGGTTTTTGTAAATAACTCTATCAAGTTGAAAAAATTCTTCCTATTTTTTGAGGTTTTTTAAAGATCATAAATGGGTGCTAAATTTTCTCAAATGCTTTTCTAAACTGACTAGTACTGACAATATGATTTTTCTTTTTCACTCTGTTAAGATGGTAGATTATACTGAATAATTTTCAAATATTAATACCTGCCCTGCATCCTCAGAATAAACCTCATTTGGTGATGGTGTATACTTCTCTTCACACCTTGCTGAATTCTATATTTTGTTAAGGATTTTTGCATCTATATTCATTAGGAATATTGGTCTTTACAATTTTTTGTATTCTTTGTCTAATTTTAATAATACTAGAGTAATACTAACTTCATAAAATGAATTGGAGGAACAAAACTAAATGATTATCTCAACTGATGCAAAAAAAAGTTACTTGATGAAATTCATCATCCTTTCATAATAACAACACCCAAAAAACTAGGAATAGAAGAAACTGCCTTAATGTAATAAAGTCCATATATGGAAAACCCAGAGCTAACACCATACTCAATGGTGAAGGACAGAAATCGTTCCCATTAAAATCAGGAACAAGATAAGGATGTTTACTTTTGCTATTTCTATTTAACATAGTACTAGAAGTTCTACCCAGAGTAATTAGACAAGAGAAATAAAAGGCACCCAAATTCAAAAAGAAGAGGTAAAAGTATCTCTATTCACAGAAGACATGATATTATATGTAGAAAACCATAAAGATTCCACACATACACATGCATAAAAAAATTGTTAGAATTAAAAAATAAATTCAGCAAAGTTGCAGGATAAAAAATGAACAGACAAAAATCAGTTGTGTTTCTATACACTAACAATGAACAATATGAAAAGGAAATTAAAAAAACAAGTCTATTCATAATAGTATCAAAAGGAATAAAATATTTAATAGAAATAAACTCAACCAAGGAAGCAAAAGACTTGTACACAGAAAATTACAAATTGGTGAAAGAAATAATGGAAGACACACATTAAAAAGAAGACTTTCTGTGTTAATGAATTGGAAGACTTAATATTGTTACAATGGCAATACTATCCAAAGCAATATACAGAGTCAATGAAATCGCTATAAAAAATCCCAATGATATTTATGCAAAAATAGAAAAATCCATCCTAAAATTCATATGGGATCACAAGGGACCCTGAATAGCCAAAAAAATCTTGAAAAACAAGAACAAAGTTGGAAGATTGACACTTGTTGATTTCAAAACTTACTAGAAAGCTACAGTAATTAAAAACAATGTGAGGCTGGGCATAGTGGCCCATACTTATAATCCTAGCACTTTGGGAGGCCAGGCAGAAGGATCCCTTGAGGCCAGGAGTTCAAGACCAGCCTAGGCAACATAGCAAGACCCTATCTCTACAAAAAATTTAGAAATTAGCCAGGTGCAATGGCTCACACCTGTAGTGCCAGCTACTTGGAAGGCTAAGGCAGGAAGATCTCTTGAGCCCAGGAGTCTGAGGCTGCAGTGAGAATACGACGATGCTACTGCACTCTAGCCCAGGCAACATAGTGAGACCTGACTCCAAACAAACACCCCCAAAACCCACAATGTGATATTGCCATAAAGACAAACATATAGACCAATGAAATAGAACAGAGAGCCTACAAACAAACCCTCCCACATAGAGTCAAATTATTTTCAACAAGAATGCAAAGATCATTTACTAGGGAAAGGACAGTTTTTTCAACAACTAGTGCTGAGAAACTGGCTATACACATGCCAAAGAATGCAGGTGGATCCCTTCCCCTACAACATATACAAAAACTAACTCAAAATGGGTCAAAGACCTAAACGGAGAGCTGAAACTATAAAACCCTTAGAAGAAAACACAGGGCAAAAGCTTCATGACACTGGATTTGGCAACGATTTCTTGGATATGACACCAAAGCACAGGCAACAAAAGAAAAAAATACATAAATTGGACTTCATCAAAATTTAAAACTTTTGTGCATCAGTGGACAGTATTAGCAGAGTGAAAAGGAAAGCCACAGAATGGAAGAAAGTATCTATAAATAGTATATCTGATAAGGAATATCCAGAATATATAAAGAACTCAAAAACAAAAAAATGAAACACCCCAACTAACAAATAGGCAAAGGATTTGAATAGAAATGTCTAATACAGATAACCAATAAGTGCACGAAAATATGCTCAATATTACTAACTAGGATGGCTATTATTTTTCTAAAAATTCCAAAAACAGAAAATAACAAGTGCTGGTGAGGATATGGAGAAATTGGAACACTTGTACATTGCCGGTAAGTACGTAAAATAGTGCAGCCATTGTAGAAAACAGTATGGCAGCTCCTTAAAAACTAAATAGAATTACCATATGATCTAGCAATTCCACTTCTGGGTATATACCCAAAAGAACTGAAAGTAGGTACTTGAACAGATGTTTACACACCCATGTTCATAATAGCATTATTTACAACAGCCAAAAGGTGGAAATGACCCAAATGTCCAGTGATGAATGAATGGATAAACGAAATGTGGTGTTATCTATCTATCTATAGGTAGACAGACAGAGATATACACATAATGGCATACTATTCTACCTTAAAAAATGAAATTCTGATATATGCTACAACATGGATGAACCTTGAAGACATTATGCTAAGTGAAATGAGCCAGACACAAAAGATAAATGTTGTATGATTCCATTATATGAGATGCCTAGAATAGTCACATTCATAGAGAAAGAAAGCAGAATTCTAGTTACCAGAGACTGGAGGGTGTAGGGAATAGTGATTTATTACTTAATGGGTACAGAGTTTCAGTTTGGTAAGATGGAAAAGTTCTAGAGATGGATAGTGGTGATGGCTGCACAACAATGTGAATGTATTTAATGCTCCTGAACGGTACACTTAAAAAATGGTTAAAATGGTAATTTTATGTAATGTATATTTTACCACAATAAAAAAAATTGAACCTGAATGACACATACTCGTACATTTTTTTTTCCTCCAGTGATTACTTACATTAAGCAACCAAGATCAGAATAATTGCTCTTGGCCATGTCTGAAAATATAGGTTCCCCTCAGATCAATAGTTTCTTGGATGCCCCAGCCAACTGACTTTTCTGGAAGTGCCAAGACACCTGTCTCAGCCATCATCTCAACAATTAGTTGTTGCTCAAGGCAGTCAACTGACTATAACTACTACAAAGTCCCAGCTATATACAGGTTTATACTTTATCCCAACCCTAAAGCAGGAAGATGCAGAAGGAGTTTGGGAAATTTTATAGGTTTCCAAAAACAAATCCAACATAGGTATAATTCAACTTACATAGAGCAGCAGTTCTCAAACTTCAGCATGCATCAGAATCACCCAAAGGGTTTGTTAAAAAACAGGATGCCACCCACTCTTACTCTTCAAAAGAGTTTCTCTTTCTGGGATGTATGTAGGTCTGGGCCCCAGATTTTGCATTTCCAACGAGTTCTCAGGTGATACTCGGAACTGTTGGCCCAGGAAACACCCTCTGAGAACCACTGAAGAGAGTATTCAAAAACATAACTCCCACTATACCTATTTGACCCTAAAGAGGATTAAAAGGGAGCAAGGAGAAATGTGAATATATTAATAGTGGAAATTCAGAATCTACAAATTATTTAAGATTTAGAAAAAATTTTCCATTGTCTTCCTCTTTTTCTGTTTCCTTGGGACTAGTTGAGGAACTTTAGAAAAAAATTTTTTTTCCTGTAGTCAAAAACCTTACTAGACTAAAGTCTATAATTCTATGAAAAGGCAACACACAGCAAGCAATTGAGAAGGCAGAGTCAAGGCTGCATTCGAGCCAGGGTGAGGATAGCACTGCCAGGGAGAGGGAGCACAAGGCAGCTTCTCACAGGCTGCAGACATCTGTTTTAAGACCGAAGATTTCAGTGATTCAGCAACAGAAACTCAGGAGTTATTACAAAATACAATACGCATTCTGCTGCCTCACCCGAACTCGTCATATCTAAACAGAATTACATGTCTAAACAGAGTCTAGGTGGAGTTGTTGATCCTATCAAAGCTTATGGGTGTTATTTTTAACGGTTTGCCCTGAAGCTTTCACAGGAAATTCTCACTGAAGATTTTGCAGGGGGTAAGAGAAAGGGGAAGGGAAAAAAATCTTGTTACCTGATATCGGGAATGTGCAGTCTACTATGTATTTACAATGTTGAAATAAGAAAGCAGGAATTTTCTATGTTCATATCTTAAACTGCCACCATGAAAATATATTTAGTGCCTAAGTAAGGAAAAGTGGTATAAAATTAATTAGAACAATGTGATCACCATATTTTCATAGGCATCTTGCCCAAGAATATAGCTGAGATTTTACCTTCCACCTATGGCAAGGGTCATAAACTCAAATATCTATAGGGCCCAAACCGGTAACATAAATAAATAAGTGAGGTGACCAAGATAAAAGAAAATTCAAATGCCAGAAATAGAACCAAATATTATATTTCTTTTTTTAATTTTTTTTTCTTAAAATAAAAAAAAAAAGAAACAGAGTCTCACTCTGTTGCCCAGGCTAGAATGCCGTGATGTCAGCCTAGCTCACAGCAACCTCAAACTCCTGGGCTCAAGTGATCCTCCTGCCTCAGCCTCCCAAGTAGCTGGGACTACAGGCATGCACCACCATGCCCGGCTAATTTTTTCTATATATTTTTAGTTGTCCAGCTAATTTCTTTCTATTTTTAGTAGAGACAGGGTCTCACTCTTGCTCAGGCTGGTCTCGAACCCCTGACCTCAAGCGATCCTCCCAGAGTGCTAGAATTACAGGCATGAGCCACCGCGCTTGGCCTCCAAACATTATTTTTAATGAACAATGATTTAGGCATGTAACACATGCATTCATGATATTAGAAATTATAAATTTGAAATAGAAAAAAATACACATTAAAAAACAGGAACACTTAATTGTTAAATTTTTCTTATAGCTTATAACATTTTTGATCTAAAACCAAGAACTTCACACCTTTACCCCTTTACCAACGTGTCAGTGTGAGCTGCTATAGTTAAAACTGCATGCATGCAATGTGTGATATAGAATTCAGCCCTGAATTCTTAAACTAAGAGCAATATTTTTTTAAATTGAGTTTCACAAGTAAAAACAACTCTTCTTAAATACAGGCACTTTTTCAAAGATAAAATTTCTGCATATTGATTTTTGAATTTAGGGTAATTACTCCAAAGGTATTTGTAGAATTCTGCTGCTTCAATGTCATAACATTTAGTTTTTAGTATTTTCACTTGTAGCTATCCATCCACATTGTTGTTATTAATTGAGAAATGTTAGTTCATTTTCATGAAGTATAAAATCAAAGAGCCTGCCTTGAAATTCAGTCTTAAATTCTATCATTTTGGGAATGAATTTAAGGTCATAATTTTTATTTCTGAAAACCAGTTTCAGAATATAAAAGTGATCCAGATTATTCCTTACCAAAACAAATTTTTTTGCTAAAAACATATATTTATTAGAAATGAGAGAACTGAATCTCATAAATGTGGCACTCCTTATAAGTGTTCCTATAAAGACATATTTGCAGTATTTGGATGGGCTGTAATATAAACCAAAAATGCCAAATCTCTGAGCCATTCTTCACAGGTAAACTGAGGCAAAGATTTACCTTTGTATAATATGTACAGGTTGATTTCTTTTAACAGTTCAAAAAATGTTTTCAGCCCTAACCTACACATAGGAGATTTAGCAAGTTGTACCTACTATTAATCATGCAAAACCTTGAGCATCTGAAGTTCAAGTATCGGTATCTAGTTCATGGTCATAATTACTATACTGGTTGCATTTTTAAGCTTTGGCCTGAAATTATTCCTACTAAAATGTGCATTAAACAGATTAAGTTCCTGTCTATTCCCTTTCAAATGTCATCAACATGTCCAATGTTAACCCCTACTAGTTATTACTCTAGGAGCACTATCTATAATCAAGCTAATAAATTTTTACCCATTTTCATTAAATTTTAACAGACTTTTCTAAGTACATATAAATGAGTCCTTTGATACTGGCCCTTTCATGAGCAATAAATCCAAAAGTTCTTCAACCCATTAAAATTTTCAGACACCACAAATATCGCCATGTGATATTATCTATATATATATATGTGTGTGTTTTCATTAGCTTAAATTGAAAATACCATAAATAATTTAAATTTGTAATGTAACTTGCCTTTTAAATTCCCAGTCATATCTTCAATATGCTATGAAATAGTGTTTTGAATTATATTTATATTTATTTATATATGTTTGTTTCTCCTTGAGAAACATAATTTCTGCTCAAAAAAAAAGGCACTGCTCTAGGAACTTACTATATATATAAGGTATTAATGCCAGGGACTTTTTTTTAATCAAATAAATAAGTATATATAATAGTGATATCCCTTATTTAATTCTCATTCAAAAATAAACCCTATTATATCTTTTCTGTATACTAGCTTCTTCACTTCCATACACACACACACAAAATGCTCTCCACCCCCCACTTTTTTTAAAGAATGAAAAGGTCTTTTTATTTCCCTACTTTTGAGGTAAAAATGGGCCCAAAATATCCTGCCCTTCTTTCTTAAAGCTACAGTGGAAAAACAGCAGCACAAGTACAAAAGATAAATGACCACTGACACTTAGCCTACACAGCAGTGGCATGAGACAATGGTGGGAGCATATGCTACTCTAAAAGGGACACATGCTCCCCAGCTCCAGTTTACTGCAGCCCTGTGCTATACAGTCTCAGCATTCCCAGGGTTTCCAAGTCTTTAAACACTGGAAATGCAGATTTATGGGGGTGAGGGGGCTGCTTTATTTTAAAATGTTGGTAGCTATTAATAATTCAAAAACATGTAAAACAAATGATCCATAGCCCATCAATTTGGGACATCTTCCCCCAACCGCCCCCCAACGCTATCATGAGATTTATGTCCTACCAACATCCACTTATATTCTTGGTAAAACTAGCAAAGCAAACAGCAAAGTTTTTTTACTCAGAAATGCCTCCCCTCTTCAACAGAGCTTAACAGCCTCTTCTAAGCCTTGGTGAACTTCCCAGAACACCCAGTTGTTTCTAAAAAGTCTAATTTTTTTTTTGGTTTTGCTTTTTTAATGGACTCACCTCCTAACTTTTTGTCATCTGAGCTGCCCTTGTTCTAACAAAACAGAGCTCAAAACGGAGCTAAACAGAAGAGTTTAGCACTTCTAAACTAAGCCTATTGAGGAAAAAATAACAATAATAAACAAGAAAACTCCTTGGATGAGAAGTTCTTGTTCTGTTTCTTGTGTCCTAACTCTTAAATACATGGCACATATCCTATCTACCTGAGAAGAAATTAACAAGACTATTCTTCCCTATGAAAAGTAAAACACTTAACAAAAATGCTCAAGCAACTATATCATTTAAAATAAATCAAAAAAATCTAAAGAAGTAAGGATTTTACATGCCATATTCTCTAAGCATTCAATACAATTCCAAATAATAAAAAAGGTTTTCAAAAATCCTAACTACTTGGAAATTAACAAACATACAACTAAATAATCTCAAAGAAGGAATCAGAACTAAAATTACAGGCCAGGCACAGTGGCTCGCACCTGTAATGCTAGCACTTTGGAAGACCAAAGCAGGAGGATACCTTGAGGCCAGGAGGTTGAGACCAGCCTGGGCAACATAGTGAAACCTCGTCTCTGCAAAAAATTTACAAATTAGCCAGGCGAGGTGGTATGTGCCTGTATTCCCAGCTACTCAGGAGGCTGAGGCAGGAGGATCACTTGAACCCAAGAGTTTAAGGTTGTAGTGAGCTATGATGACACCACTGCATCCCATGTTAATACCTGAGCAACAGAGTGAGACCCTGTCTCAAAAAACCAAAACAAACAAATAAAAAGAACTGAAATTATAAACCATTTGGAAGGTGATGAAAAGGAGAAAATATTAGATCAATGAGATACCACCTTAGGAGCTAACACAGTTCTCAGAGGACCTTTTGGAGCCTTAAATGTCTTCAATAAGGTTAAAAAAATATATAAAGGAACTATTATTCATAGTAAGGAAAAAGGATAAAAACCAAATGACACTAGGAAGAGGGAATTAATAAAGATAAACCTGGGATGAGTTTTTAAAAATAGTATCAAAGATATATAAATCCAAAATCATGTTCTTTGAAAGAACAATAAAACAGACAAAACTCTGATTTGGGCAGAATGGGGAAGGAGAGGAAGGGTTGAATAAAAATACACAGGACTGGAAAGAAGGAGATAGCAAAAAGACTAAATAAATGTAAGATAATATTATGGCAGCACATTTTAAAAGAAAATGAATGATTTCTTAATAAAATATAAATTATAAAAATTTATATAAAATTACTTTTTAAAAAATAGAAAACTTGATTAGATGACTTACTACAAAAGAAAAAAACTATGTATGTTGTGTCTATATATGACTATATGAGCATGAAGAAAAGTATGGAAGCACATACATGCAAATATATATTACATTGCTAAGAACATAAGAAGGGAAAGATTAACAAAAAAGTGACTATTAAAAAATGTCAATATGATCTCATCTGTGTATAATTAAAACATGTGTGTATATATATACACACACATACATATATACATACACGTACATATATATACATATATATGTATATATACACACACACATATATATAAAAAGAGATGTACAAAAGGATGCCAAGCAGAATGCTAGTGGTGGTTGTGTCAAGATAATGAGATATGCTCCTTTCAGACTCACACCTTATTCCCACCTTCTTTGGCACTTGGTGCTTACATGAGTTGGAGGGAGAACAGTACTGGTGAACTGGCTTATTCTTCAAGGGACTCTCCATTCTGCTAAGAGAGTGCTACTCAAACACAAATGTCAGAATCACAGGGAGAGCTTCTTAAAACACATTACTGGGGCCAGGCGCGGTGGCTCACGCCTGTAATCCTAGCTCTCTGGGAGGCCGAGGTGGGCAGATTGTTTAAGCTAAGGAGTTCGAAACCAGCCTGAGCAAGAGTGAGACCCCGTCTCTACTAAAAATTGGAAAGAAATTAATTGGACAACTAAAAACATATAGAAAAAAATTAGCCGGGCATGGTGGCACATGCCTGTAGTCCCAGCTACTCGGGAGGCTGAGGCAGGAGGATCATTTGAGCCCAGGAGTTTGAGGTTGCTGTGAGCTAGGCTGATGCCACGGAACTCACTCTAGCTCGGGCAACAGAGTGAGACTCTGCCTCAAAAAAAAAAAAAAAAAACACATTACTGGGTCCCCCTCTTAGAGCTCTAATTGAGTAGGTCTGAGGTGAGGCCCAAGAATCTGCATTTCCAGTATGCTCCCAGGGGACACTGATGATGCTGTCTGAGGGTCTACACTTTGGGAATCGCTGTCCTAAGACAACTTACAATATTCTAAAAGTTTGTTGAAATTGCGGTGGCTTCCCATTCCATTCTCTTTACCTTTTTTATTCCCTTATACTATCATTGTATTGAATTTTTGAGAATTAAAGTTTTAAACAATATCTTTTCAAGATTTTCAAATGTATCTAAAAATGTTCATTGTAATAATAATAATTACCATGTATTGACACTTAGTACAAATTAGGCAATATGCTCACTAATTCACAAGCATTATTTCATGTAATCCTCATAAAACCCTGTGAGGTAAGTACAATTATTGGACCAATTTTACAGATGAGGGAACTGAATTTAGAGAAGCTCCTGTGTGTGCTCTCAGAACATTCTATTGCTTTAAAACTAATGGCTGAAAAACCAACAATACTCTACTGCAAATTATGAGTATGTGCAATGAGATAAAGCATAGTAACACCCTGACTAAGTGATTATGAAATATCACTTAAAGGTGCCCAAATTTTTGATCAGATTATGTTAATATTTATACAATTCACAGTACTGGTAATCATAAGGCATTTGTAGATGACAAAGGGGTAAATAACATTGCTATAATCCTGAGTAAACAGAACCAGGTAACATGGATCTAACAGAAGAGAAATTTTTTAAAGCCAACCAGTTTTGAAGAAATGGGATGCATATTTGTTAAGATACAGGTTAAGCTGCCAAACCATGGCCCCCAAATAAGATGGCTTAAATAAGATCAAAGTTTATTTCTTTTTCAATTAATTGTCTAGACATAGGCTAGCACTAGCAGCTTTGCTTTGTGTAGCTGTCTAAGCCCCCAGGTTCTTTCTATCTTGTTGCTCCCATTCCCCTTGCCTGCATGGTGGAAGTTAGCATACCACACAAGTCTGCCCACGATCCCAGAAGGATCAGAAGAGTCCAGGAGTTTGAGGTTGCAGTAAGCTATGATGACGCCACTGCACTTTACTCAGGGCAACAGAGCAGGATTCTGTCTCCAAAAAAAAAAAAACATAAACAAGATGCAAGGATGGTTCAACATAAGCACATAAGCAATTCAATCAGTGTGATACATCATATCAACAGAACAAAGGACAAAAACCATGTGATCATTTCAATTGATGCAGAAAAAACATCCAATAAAATTCAACATCTCTTCATGATAAAAACTCCCAAAAAACTGGGTATAGAAGGAACTTGCCTCAACACAATAAAAGCCATATATGACAGATCCACAGCAAGTAACATACTGAATGGGAAAAAACTGAAAGCCTTTAAGATCTGGAACAAGACAAGGATGCCCACTTTCACCACTGTTATCAACATAGTACTGGAAGTTCCAGCTAGAGCAATCAGACAAAAGAAAGAAATAAGGGGCATCCAAATTAGAAAGGAAGAAGTCAAATTATCCTTGTTAGCAGATGATATGATCTTATATCTAGAGAACCCTGCAACTCTACAGAAGAACTATTAGAACTGATAAATTCAGTAAAGTTGAAGTATGCAAAATCAACATACAAAAATTGGTAGCATTCCTATGTGCCAACAGTAAACAATCTGAAAAAGAAACCAAGAAAGTAATCCCATTTACAATAGTTACAAATAAAATGCCTAGGAATAAACTTAACCAAAGAAGTGAAAGATCTCTACAATGAAAACTATAAAACATTGATGAAAGAAATTGAAGAGGACACAAAAATGGAAAGATATTCTATGCTCATGGATTGGAAGAATCAATATTGTTAAAATGTCCATACTACCCAAAGCAATCTACAAATTAAATGCAGTCCCCATCAAAATGCCAATGACATTCTTCACAAAAATGGAAAAACTAATCCTAAAATTGATATGGACCCACAAAAGGCCCAGAATAGCCAAAGCCATCCTAAGCAAAAGGAATAAAACTGGAGGAATCACATTACCTGACTTCAAATTATACTACAGAGCTGTAGTATAATTTGAAGTAACCAAACAATATGGTCCTTGCATAAAAACAGACACATAGACCAATGCAACAGAATAAAGAAACAAATCCATACATCTATAGTGAACTTATCTTTGACAAAAGTGCCAGGAACATACAGTGGGGAAAGGAAAGTCTCTTCAATAAATGGTGTTGGGAAAACTGGATATCCATATGCAGAAGAATGAAACTAAACCCTTATCTCTCACCATATACAAAAATCAAATCAAAATGGATTAAAGACTTAAATCTCAGACTTGAAACTAAGAAAACATTGGGGAAATGCTTAAGGACATTGGTCTGGGCAAGGTCTTCTTGAGTAAATACCCTCAAAACACAGGCAACCAAAGAAAAATTGGACAAACGGACCATATCAAGCTAAAAAGCTTCTGCACAACAAAGGAAACAATCAACAAAGTAAAGAGACAACCCACAGAATGGGAGAGAATATTTTCAAACTACTCATCTGACAAGGGATTAATAACTAGAATATATAAGTAGCTCCAACTAATTAAGAAAAATCAAATAATTTGATTTAAAAAATGGGCTGAGGATTTGAATAGATATTTCTCAAAAGAAGACATACAGGACAGGTGCAGTGGCTCATACCTATAATCCTAGCACTTTGGGAGGCAGAGATGGAAGGATCACTTGACCCCAGGAGTTCGAGACCAGCCTGACCACAGCGAGACCCTGTCTCTACAAAAAATTTAAAATTTAGTTGGGCATAGTGGTGCACGCCTATAGTGCCAGCTACTTGGGAGGCTAAGGCAGAAGGATCACGTGAGCCCAAGAGTTGGAGGCTACAGTGAGCTATGATGACACCATCGTACTCTAGTCCAGCTCAGGCAACAGAGCGAGACCCTGTTCCCCTGCCCCCCAAAAAAGAAAAAAAAAACACAGAAGGCATACAAATGGCCAAAATGTATATGAAAAAATGCTCACCATCATTAGTCATCAGAGAAATGCAAGTCAAAACTACAATGAGATATCATTTCACCCCAGTTAAAATGATAAGCAAACGCCTGTCACAAAGACAGGCAATAACAAATGATAGTGAGGATGTGGAGAAGGGAGGCCCTCGTATATTGATGGTGGGAATGTAAATTAGTGCAACCACTCTGGAGAACAGTATGGAGATTCCTCAAAAGACAAAAATAGAACTACCATATGACCCAGCAATTCCACTGCTGGGTATATATCCAAAGGAGGGGAATTCAGTATATAAAAAAGATATCTGCACTCCCATATTTATTGTAGCACTATTCACAATAGCCATGATTTGGAATCAACCTAAGTGTCTATCAGTGGATGAATGGATAAAGAAATTGTGGTACATATACACAATGACATTATATAGCCACAAAAAAGAATGAAATCCTGCCACTTGTAGCAACATGGATGGAACTAGAGAACATTATGTTAAGTGAAATAAGCCAAATAAATAAATGGAAATTGATTAAATTAAAAATCTTCCACACAGCCAAGGGAATAATCAACAGAACAAATAGACAACCTACAGAATGAGAGAAAATATTCACAAGCCATACATCCAATAAAGGGCTCATAACCAGAATCTACAAAGAACTCAAGCAAATCAGTAAGAAAAAAAAATCCCATTAAAAAAGTGGGCAAAAGACATGAACAGAAGCTTTTCAAAAGAAGATAGACACATGGCCAGCAAACATGCTTAATGTCACTAATCATCAGGGAAATGCAAATCAAAACCACAAGGAGATATCACCTTACCCCAATTAGAATGGCTTTTATTAAAAAGTCCAAAAACAATAGATGGTGGCATGGATACAGAGAGAAAGGAATCCTTATACACTGTTGGTGGGACTACAAGTTAGTATACCCCTACGGAAAACACTATGGAGATCCCCCATAGAACTAAAACCAGACCTACCATTCAATCCATCAATCCCACTAATGGGTATTTACCCAAAGGAAATGAAGTCATTTTATCAAAAAGACACCTGTACTAGAATGTTTACTGCAGCAAAATTCATAATTGCAAAGTTGTGGAATCAACCCAAATGCCCATCAATTCATGAGTGGATAAACAAAATGTGGTATATGTATACCATGCACTACTACTCAGCCATGAAGAAGAATGACTTAATGCCTTTGCAACAATTTGGATGGAACCAGAGACCATTATTCTAAGTAAAGTATCTAAAGAATGGAAAAACAAACACAAACACCACATGTACTCACTATTAAACTTGAACTAACCGATGAGCACACATGTGCACAGAGGGAAGTAAAACTCAATGGAAATCAAGCAGGCGGGAGGAGAGAGGGGGAGATGGGAGAAAACCTACCTAACTGGTACAATGAACACTATCTGGGTGACGGGTATACTTATAGCCCTGACTCAAGCATTACAAAAGTGATCCATGTAACCAAAAACACTTGTACCTCCATGATACTTTGAAATAAAAATAAAAATAAAAAAAATAGATTGTTTCAGTGGCTTTTTTTTTTTTTTTGAGACAGAGTGTCACTTTGTTGCCCTGGCGAGAGTGAGTGCCATGGCGTCAGCCTAGCTCACAGCAACCTCAAACTCCTGGGCTCAAGCGATCCTACTGCCTCAGCCTCCCAAGTAGCTAGGACTATAGGCATGCGCCACCATGCCCGGCTAATTTTTTTTATATATTTTTAGTTGTCCAATTAATTTCTTTCTATTTTTGGTAGAGACGGGGTCTCGCTCTTGCTCAGGCTGGTCTTGAACTCCTTAGCTCAAACAATCCGCCTGCCTAGGCCTCCCAGAGTGCTAGGATTACAGGCGTGAGCCACCGCGCCCGGCCGCTTCAGTGGCTTTTGATTGCCTTAGAACAACAGAAAAATTCTTTAACATGGCATAAAATTTTCTTTATTATCTGACCTTTGCCTATTAAAAAAAAAAAAAAAGAAATAAGCCAAGTACAGAAAGACAAAATCTTGCATGTTCTCACTCATATGTGAGAGCTAAATATTAAAAACAATTGATCTTACGGAGACATAGAGTAGAATGATGCTTACCAGAGGCTAGAAAGAGTAGCATGGAATGAGGGATAAAGTGGGGATGGTTAATGGATGCGAAATTAGATAGAATGAACAATATCTGATAGCACAACAGAGTGACTATAATCAACGATAAGTTATGGTATATTTTAAAGTAACTAAAAGAGTGGAATTGGGATGTTCCTAACACAAAGAAATGATAAATGTCTGAGGTGATGGATACCCCAGTTACCCTGATTTGATTAATTCCCATATGCCTGTATCAAAACATCACATATACCCTATAAAGATATATATCTATTATGTACCCATAATATTAATAATTAAAAATTTTAAAATGTTCTTAAAAATTAGTGAGAAGAGTGACATTGCTTTACAAGTCTGCCTTCAGCCTATTGCAGTATCATATAGCCTCTGGAAAACTCCACTGCACACTTTTGAGAAAATGCAAATATCACACCAGTATTATTATGAAAAGGGTCTCAGGAGCCCCCAGTCCACCCTTTGAGAACAATTCATCTAGTCACAGTTTACCCATACAAAATGTTTGGATACACCTTTTCCCAGGGTCTCTCTCCCACTCTGTTGCAGCCAGGTGACTTTGTCAGCCCCACAGCAGGAGAGAGGCTCTGATTTCCATAGGTACCAGCAGAGGGCAAGAATAAGGCATGAGGCAGATGGTTCAGTGAAAGCCTATATATTAAACTGTGGGATCGTTTGTCCCTATCAGAAAAGAGTTCACACAGCAGGCCCTGAGACTACTATCCTTTGAAAGTCCTGCTGGCAAGGCTGGCTCACGGCTAGTGCCTCAGAACTTTTATTTCAGGAAGGTTCCCACCATTTCCTAACTGATAGGAATGGCTCACTGTGCCTAAACATTGTTTGTACAATGTGGTTTATGCTGAACATCTGCTTTCCTTCTAGGAATCTGGAATTTTGGTACATGCTAAGCAGAGGGTGCCTATGTGACCAGCCCCCAATAAAAACCTTGGGCACTGAGTCTCTAATGAGCTTCCCTGGTAGACAACACTTTACACATGTGGTCATAACTATTAAGTACATCCTGCAGAACTCCACCAAAAGAAGACTCTTGTAAGTTTGCGCCTGGTTTCCTCCAGACCCCACCCCATGCACCTTTTCCCTTTGCCAATTTTGCTTTACATCTTTCCCTGTAATAAGAAATAGCTGTGAGTACAACTATATGCTGAGTCCTGTAAGTCCTCGTGAATCATTGAACCTGAGGGTGGTCTCAGGGACCCTCAACACATTCCCCTTTGCTGGCCCTGCTTCCAGAATTATATCCTACTCTGCAGAGGACTGGAAGCTTCCCCTGAACAAAATGAAAAGTCAAAGAGAAAAAAGAATTTCAAGGAGCAGAAACAATGAAGGAAGCAAAAGAAAACTTCAAAAACAAAAACTACAATTAGTATCTAAAAAGATAAGAAAACATATTGCATTCATAAAATAAGAGCAAGATGTTATAAAAAGACGCAGTCAGAGGATAAGAAAAAGCTCTACAAGATTTAAAATATGACATGACCAAAATGAAATACTGAATACAAAGGCCTAGAAGAGAGAGTTGAGAAAATTGTCTAGAGAAGCTGAAAAAATTAAAAGAGAGATGAAAAATAGAAAAGAGATGATAAAAAAATTTAAGGATTGACCTAGGAGGTCCAAAATTAGACTAAAGAAGAAAATAAATGGAAAAGAGGAAATTATCAAAATAAGTTTCACTATTTCACCACCCAAAGGGGAGGGTCTCAAATTGAAAGGACCCACCAAGTGCTGAGCACAATCAATGAAAAAAATCAATCACCAAGGACACATAATCATAAAATTTCAGAACACCAAAGAAAAGATACTAAAAAGCTTTCAGAAAGTTCCCATATATAAAGGAATGGGAAACTTAATGATGTCAGATTCTCTAAAAGCAATACTGACAGCAGACACACTAGAATTAAATCTTCAAAATTCTGAGGAAAAACCTAGACTTTATACTCGGCCAAATCATAATCAAGTATAAAGGTAGAATAAAGATATTTTTGAGACATGCAAGAACTTAGAAAATTTATCTTCTCATAAAAAGCAACTGGACTAAATACTTCAGCAACAGAGTAAACCAAACTAGGATTTAGATAACACAGGGTCCAAACCAGGAGAAAGGTGAAGGAAAGTCCCAGGACAACAGCTATGCACCAAACCTAGAAAACTTTATCTTCTAGTCCTTTTATTCAGAATTCCATTTTAACTATTTTTTTTTTTTTTTTTTTGAGACAGAGTCTCACTCTCTTGCCTGGGCTAGAGTGCTGTGGCATCAGCCTAGCTCACAGCAACCTAAAACTCCTGGGCTCAAGCGATCCTACTGCCTCAGCCTCCCGGGTAGCTGGGACTACAGGCATGCACGACCATGCCCATCTAATTTTTTCTATTTTTAGTTGTTGGGCTAATTTCTTTCTATTTAGAGTAGAGATGGGGTCTTGCTCTTGCTCCGGCTGGTCTCAAACTCCTGAGCTCAAGCAATCCTCCCACCTCGGCCTCCCAGAGTGTTAGGATTACAGACGTGAGCCACCGGGCCCGGCCTAACTATCCTATTTTTAATTTCATAGAGATCTTTCTTGTTCTCTGATGGTTTCTTTCCATAGCATCCTATTCTTGTTTTATAGGTGGAATCCCTTGTTAAAAAAAATCTTCAAATTCTCAAAGCCTTCCAATTTAATACCATTAAAAAAATCAAAGCATTTAACATTAATGGTCATAATATTAAAAAATTACTACAGCATCTTATCATCATATCCATTTCTTGAAGGAGAAATGTCATAATAGTTTCTTACGGTGCTGACATTTCAGTGGAGAAAAATTAAAATTTTAATACAACCTATAGGGCCTCCCACCAACTTGCTCCCCAAATTGCATATTTGACACTATTAACACCATTCCAGATTTGGAAGCGGAGCGTGCAGTTGTGGGTGAAAACAAGACTAAGCAAACCGGGAGAAAAATAATCCTTCAAAATTGATGACTAAAAACACAAGGTATGGTTTTTAATTTTTCTGTATTTTGCAACATTTCTGTAATGAAAGATGGTGTGTTACCATAAAATAAGAGAGCTTAAAACTTACTATTTAGGAAACAGAAGTGTCAATATTGCATTCAAATGATTACCCCGACATGGAAAATTATTTTGGATGAGATATAACATACCACATACAATTCCACAAATCATAATGAACACAATGCACATTATTTTAAAAAAAAGAGCAATCCCCAACAAATTCTTTAAACCATTCTATACTCAAAGGCCATACTAAGTAAGTTTTCCTTGCCACCACAAAACGTCCCCAGAGGCGAAAGATAAGGAAACACATTTTATAGCTCCTCTTCCTAAAATACACTTAAAATTTAAATAAGAAGACACTAAGAATCCAGACAACTAGGGACTGCAAAATGATAACCAAATCCTTTAAGCTTATGCAAAAGATTTACAGAAAGGATAAATTAGAGGTGCTTTTTGATTTTACAAGAGAATTCAGAGTAGCATTGGCAATTTAAGCGGTGCATTTAAAGTACGTAAGCTTTTCCTAATTACTGAATAAAATACAGCAGCATTTGTATTTTCCAACCCCCTAGTAAGAATAATTACAATATTCTACAGTTCCCCAATATGCCCTCGTTTTTTAAAAATCCATAATCTTTTGACCCTCAGAAAGTGGCACCTTTTTCTCAAGCCAGCAATCCCTTTCCCTATCCTTGCAAGATAAGAAATAGGCGCTCCTTTTCCACTTAAATTAATCCAAGGGCCTGGGAAAGGGCAAAGCAAGCTGAAACAATGTCACCAGAACTTGGACTTGGAAACGAGCGCCAAGACCGATGACATAACACCAGAACGTTCCCCTTCTGCAAATGTCTACTATTCACTCCACTCCTGGCACCCATCAACTCACACACACGCCACAAAGCCTGGGAAAGTGCATGCAGCACAGTACAGCACTGGCGTTCGGTTGCATTAGGAGCAATTCACTTAATCACTCTGCTCCTCCAGAGAACTGGGGGGAGACTCAGTCCAGAAGGGTGAAAAGAGCTGATGCCGCTATGAAGGGCCCCCCAGACGGGAGGTGAGCAGTGTCCCTTGTGACTCTCGGAACATCCAAACCGCTGCAATAAGCAGCCGGGCCAGGAGGACAGCCCCACGCGCTGGGGGACAGCCTGAGTCCGCGGCCAAGCGTGGCTGACTGTTCCTCCGCTAAGTGGATGGCGGGGGCGGTGGGGGAAGGGGGCCGCCTCCAAAATCTGGAACCTGGGTACGTAGCTGTGGGTGAAAGCACGCCTAAGCAAAGTGGAAAAGCAAAAATAATCCTTCAAAATTGGTAACTCAAAACACTATGCATGGCTACTTTTTTCTGTACTCTGAGAAATTTCTTTAATGAAAAAATCTATTACTGTCAAATTTAAAAAAGCTCAAAAGTTATTATTTAGGGGGAAAAAGGGTCAATGTTGCATTTAAATGACTATCCTAACATCTAAGAACTATTTTTCGATGAGCCTGAGCATATTATGCAATTCTACAACGTAATTTTTTTTTACAAAAGCAATATTCAAAAAGAGCTCGAGCTCATCCGAGCTAGTTAACCGACACAGAAGATATGTTGCGACCCCTCAGCTCGCTCCCCGAAAACACTCTGCAATGTGGTCTCCCCAGACCGAGCAGACCCGGACTCGCAGGAAGCGTTGCCCGGACTGCTGGGCCGAGCATAAAGCAAGTGTCCGGGAAGGCGCCGGCCCCGCCGGGCGTTCGGCGGCTCTTGGCTGACCGCCTGGCACATCCGCACATGCAACTTGTTAAGCGCTAAAGACAGGCAGACCCGGGAGGGCCAGTCACCAGAGGGAATCTGGACCCGATCCCCGCGACGCGGCGCCCCGCTGACCCGCCCCTTCCTGCCCACCCACTGCCGGCTGCCCGGAGCACAGGCGAGGGTGGAGAGCACGAGGGCAAAGGAAGCGCTCACCGCTTCAGTGGGTCAGAAACCCGCGGCGCCCCGGCAGTCGCGGAGACCGGGCTGGGCGCCACGGCCCCGGCTGCCGCCGGGGTGGCAGTCCTGGCAGCAACGCGGTCCCGCGGCATCACCAACGGCGCGCTGAGCAGCAGCGTAGCTCCCCGCGAGCTTCGCACGGCCGCACGCCGCCCCTTGGGCCCCAGGGCGCAGGGCTCCGCGCAACAGGGCCCGCGAAGGCCAGCCAATGAGCGCGG
This sequence comes from Avahi laniger, assembly GCA_963575035.1. Taxonomy (NCBI): domain Eukaryota; kingdom Metazoa; phylum Chordata; class Mammalia; order Primates; family Indriidae; genus Avahi; species Avahi laniger. The sequence goes on from CAUYSK010009749.1 coordinate 20,840, forward strand.
AGCGCGGGAAGCCGAGGGCGGGGCGGAGCGCGCGCGCACCGCCCACCTGGGTCAGCAGCCGAGCGACGCTGCGGGCTCTGCGGGCTCTGTGCGCGCCCGCCCTCCGGGAGCTGCTCAGGTCGGACAAGCACGTTCCTCAAATAAAAGATCTGTGAAGTCTAAGACCTTCGGGACACACTTCTGATTTTGCGGGGTCTTTCTCTTCTCTTTTAGACAAATACTTCTGCGTCTGCTGTTTACAGAACACCTATTGAGGACCAGCCACAGTGGTGGGGGACACACGGGAATGAGAAACAGCCCCTACCTTCGAGGATCTCCCAGTCATTCCGGTGGACGAGCAGATATGGAAACAGGTAACTAAGGGCATTCCAATATTAACAGTCATGTGATATGGGGCGAGGGAGGGGCGAGGAAATTGCGGCCAGGCGTGAACTAAAAAAGGCTTATCCCTGGAATTCTGGTGGCCATGATTCTCGATGGAGAACAAGCCACACGTCATTTTCTTTTCCTTTTTTTCTTATAGACAATTAGGTAGTATGTGGGACATGGTTAAAAATTTCAATTGCATCAAAAATATATTAAGTAAAAAAAAAGTTCCATCCTTCACTGTCCCCACTTCCCCTAGTTTTCTTTTCTCTTAGGCTACCGCTGTTAACCAATTTCTTACATCTCCTTTCAAAGACATTCCGAGCGTTAAAAAATTATATATATATGCACATCAGATTACACACACAAACACAAATGCGTGTACTCTACACACTCTTTTACCACTTTGCTTTTCTTTACTTACCACTGTATCTTGAATGGCTTTCATTCTTTATAATGAATGTATAATATTCCATCATATTGTTGTTTCAAATTGTATCTGTTCAAGTTATTTCTGTTCTTCTGCTATTACAAACAATGCTAAGGTCAGTATTCTTATTTATAGCCACTTGACATTTGAGAAAATGTATGTCTAAATACCTTGATGTTGAATGCTGGATTGTAAGGTAAGGACTTTAAAAATTCTGATATATGTTGCCAAATTGCTCTCTGTACAATTTGTTTCTGCTTTTGCTCCCATAGCAATTTATCAGGGTGGCTGTTTCAACACATCTCTCTATATAGTGTGTTATCAAACTTAATTTTTAAATTTTCTTTTCTGTGAACTATCTGCTCATCTTTGCCCATTTTTCTATTCATTTCTTGATCTTTTATAAAATTGTAGAATACTATGTATACATATACATAAAATAATGAAATGAGTCCATCGTGAATAATCTGCTTATCCTTTACCCGTCTTGTCTTTTGGCTTTGTTTAAGTATTTTTTCCAATTAATTATTTTTTATTTTCATATAGTCACATTAATTTTTTGAAGTTTCTAGAGATTTGTTTTTAATCTTTCTTAGAAAGGTTAAAATTAATTTTAATCTTTCTTAGAAAGTCTGTCACTATCCCCAAGATTCAAAAAAAATTCTCCAATGGTTGCTTCTAGTCTGTTTGATATCTTTATGGCTATATTATGTAATATTCTATATATACACACCAATATACTATGTAATGCAAATAATCTACAATAGGAATAAAATGTGTTATGACAAAGAAATTAAATAAGGGCAAAGGATATAAGTAGTTCTCCAAAGAACATATACAAATGCTAATAAACACATGAAAGGTGCTCAATGTTAGTAACCATCAGGGAAATGCAAATCAAGACCTTAATGACATACCACTTCACACCCACTAGGATGGCTATAATCAAAAAGAGAGATAATAGCTAGTGTTGGTAAGTATTATGGACTGAATTGTATCCCCCTAAAATTCGTATGTTAAAGCTCTAACCTCTAATGTGACTGTATTTGGAGACAGGGCTTCAGACAGGTAATTAAGGTTAAATGCGTTCATAAGGGTGGGGTCCTAGTCCAATATGACTGGTGTTCCTTCCTGTAAGAGGAGGAAGAGACATCAGGGATATGCACACAGAGAAAAGACAATGTGAGGACACAATGAGAAGGTGGCCATCTGTAAGACAAAGACAGAGATCTTGGGAGAAACCAGACAGGCTGATACCTTGAACTTGGCCTTTTAATCTCCAGAACTGTGAGGAAATAAATTTCTGATGTTTAAACCACCCAGTCTGTGGTACATTGTTTTGGTAGTCCTAGCAAACTAATACAGCAAGGATGTGGAGAAATTGGAACCCTCATACACTGCTAGTCGGAATGTAAAATGGTACAACCACTTTGTAAAACATTCTGGTGGTAATTACTCAAACAGTTAAACATAGAGTTACCATATGACCCAGCAACTGCACTCTTTCTTATACACCCAAGAGAAGTGAAACATATGTCCACACAAAAACTTGCATATGAATATTTATGTCAGCATTATTGACCATGGGCAAAAAGTGGAGACATCCCACACACTCATGAACTGATGAATGGATAAAGCAATGGGATATATCCATAGAATGGAACATTATTCAGCAAGAAAAAGGGCTGAAATACTGTTACATGCTATAACGTGGATGAACCTTAAAAACATTATGCTAAGGGAAAGAAGCCAATCAGTAAGGACCACCTGTTGCATAGTTCTATTTATATGAAATGTCCAAAATAGGCAAATCTATAGAAACAGAAAGTAGATGTTGCCTAGGGCTGAGGAGTGAGATGGAGGAATTGGGGGGTGGGGGGCAGTTGAAGGTTAGGGCTGCAGGGTTTCTTTTGAGGGTAATTAAATGTTCTAAAATTGTGGTGATAGTTGCACAACTCTATGAATATACTAAAATTCATTGAATTGTACACTTTCAATGGAGGAATTATATGGTACATGAATTATATCTTAATAAAGGTGTTAAAGGCAATACCCAGACATTACTGAACAAGTGTCAGTAATGTCAAAGTATAAGACCAAATAGTTTGTACATAAAGAAACTCAGAGAAGTTAATCTTGGGGAAATTATTAGCCTTGCTGTAATGCTAATTGAAAATGACAAAAAAGAATATTGATGGAGCTAAGAAAAATGGCTAAATTCATTAGTTGATAAAATTATTTATTAGAACAAGACTGTTTTCAAGAGTACTGTAGCTAAGCACAAAATCTGTTAAGTTATTCATTTTCATCTAATCTACATTTGGAAATACATTCTCTCAAAATAATCCAAATTAGAAAAATCAATGTTTACTAACTGTTTATAGCAGCACTATCCATAACATAAAACAAAATAAAACTGGAAACAACTCAAATACCCAATAATTGAGAGAGTGCCTATTAAAGTAGTAAACGTGGGCTACATTAACAAATGAGAAAGTATATGTAAAATAATGAGAAAAGTAGAATAGAAATTTGTATGCAATGGTTCATGCCTGTAATCCCAGCATTTGGGAGGCCGAGGCAGGAGGATCCCATAAGGTCTGGAATTCAAGACCAGCCTGGGCAACATAGCAAAATCCTGTCTCTACAAAAAAATTTTAAAAATTAGCCAGACATGGGGGCATGTGCCTGTAGTCCTAACTACCCGGGAAGCTGAGGCAGGAGGATTGATTGAGCCCAGGAGTTCGAGGCTGCAGTGAGCTGTGATCACACCACTGCATTCCAGCCTAGGCGACATGGCAAGACCATCACTTAAAAAAAGAAAAGAAAAGAAAAAAGAAATTACTTTGTAAACCCTGATGAGTGCACATAAATAAGTGTACATTGGTGAGTATATGAGGAGGAAATTTATTAATAGTAGTAAATGGTACCTTTATTCTTCTTAGTGGAAAAAAAACTGTCTTTATTTGGGAAAATACCCTGATAAGCTGTTTCAGGTATAAAATAAGACAAATATGGTTATGAGCAGAAGCCCTGGCTACACAAGGAAAAACTGCTGTGCCTGAAACCTTGAGAGGAAATTTATTTTTGTTCCCCAAAGAGAGGAGGGTAGAGTGGTGAGAAGACATGGGCCAGGCACAGACGGGATGGGAGAGACAAGTCAGGAGGAAAAGAGAAGTTTCTGAGTGGTGCACAGAGTGAAGGGCTAATGGGGACTCTCTGGTGACAGGGTGGGAAAATGGGCTTTTTAAAGAACAAGAGTGTCTAATACGTAAGTTTAAAGTTATCTTCCTAAATCTTAACATCTTGCTAAAACTTTGTGTTCATGGAGTTTTGTAGAAACTGAGGAAGAGGGTCACCTTGAGGCAGTTGGAACAATGAAAAGCACACAGAGAAGTAGGGGCTCAGGGGTGGAAAGAAGAAAGAAGCCCCTAAGGAATTACTGGTAATCTTGAGAAGGGCTATCCAAATTGGATGTTTGGGATGATCTTATTTAGATTGCAAAGGGAAGGGAGGCTCTAGCTGACATTTGCCTTACATAAGGATAAGAAGATGACATGATGTAAATGTAGGTGTTTTAAGTTTGTGAGGGGCTTAAATGTGTGAGTTTTTTTTTTAAATTCCCATTTGTCCTAACAATATTGATCCCCATCCACTGACTAAAACAAAATGAATGGATCCTGGTTAAGCCCCTACCTCGGCAAAATCCAGTGGAAGTGATGTCAAGTGCACCTGTATGGTGGCTGGGAGAAATGGAAATGAATATGTGAGATGTAGCGTTTATACCCGCTCCCTCTTAGCAGTAAGACTGGAGTTTAGTTAGGTCATCCAAAAATGTAGGAAAATTGTTCTTCTAAAGTGTCCTATGTTGAAGTGTTACTAGAGTGGAAAATGTGATGAAATGTCCAAGAAGGCTGATATGTGAGAAAAGTTCAAAAGAATGAATGTGTAAATGGCACTCTGAGTAAGCGTTTTGAATTTCTTAATTGCCCAACTCCAGAATTCATGACTTCCACTGACTTGGCCAGAGGAGAATTCCTAACCAGCCCTAATTTACAGAAAGCAGATCTGTGGCACAGGGCCTAGAAGTGATTTTCCCAAGGTTATAGAGCCAGCCAGAGGGTGAGCTGAAAATAGAACTGTACCTCACACTCCCATGCAGGCTATATGATAACTTGTGTACTGTCAGCAAAGAGTTGAGGAATGAATGTCCTGGAGAGGTTAGCATGGTTTTATAGCTAAAGGAGTCTTGCTCAACAATTGTAAATGTTACTTGACAAAAACAAATTGCCTACCTAAACTTATAAATAGTAACATCCTGGGCACTTAAGCAAAATTTTCAGAAAAAAATATTCCTATTTGACAATTGAAATATTTTAAAAATGCACATCTCAACTGTCATAAAGCCACCACTGGTATAATGCTTAAGCCTATAGAGATAGTCACCTTCAGCTTTCCCCCTCTAAAGACTAACCTTCCAAATAGTTACTCATCAGCCCTGTAATATCAGCAGGCTTACAGGATCTTGCAGAGGTGTCTAAATGTTTTCATAAGTGCATGATTTTCTGGAGTCGTAGGCCCTCACTGATAACTTTCAATAATTAACAGAACTAGAAAGTAGAGTGGGAGAGTCTGATAGATCCCAGGGCTCAGCCACTAAATTTGTGTCTCTAGGTACCTAGGCCATGGAAGGATTGCTTAGCTAGCTGTTAGGCTCAGACCTGAGAATGTTTCAGGAAAACAACAAAAGCTAGGATCACTGCTAGGTGACTGTTCTCTAGGGCAAATGCTTCCATTGCACTAATCTAGTCAATAGAAGGCTTAAAAATTTATGTTTTCAGGAGTGTTGTTAATCCCATTCCCACTTTTCAGAAAGGATTCTTTGTGATGATTGCTGTGTAAACTAGGTTAATTCTTTCTGTCCAGCTCTAAGTGGGAATATCACAATCATAGACTAGGGACTTCTTGACCACTAATTTCCTCCCCTTCATACAAGGGGCTGCACTTTTACTGCTTCTGCTCAGTTCTTCAGAGTTATGCTTTCTATAAGACCTTGACCAGAAAATAAAATGTAAATGTACAGTAGAAGAAAGAAAGTGTTGGGTCCAGCAACTGTTTCTTGGTGAGGTCTTACTTAACTGGTAAAAGTGGTGGAAGTCAATCCCCTTTCCTTAGCATAACATCATATCCGAAAGCATTTTACAGAGGTTCAGTAAAAAGCAAGCACTACACAACTACCTGGACAAAATTATCCACCAATAAAATCAGGTTTATTATAAATGTTACTTTTTACAGGCAATATTTTAATATATGAATAACCCAGTTATTATGAGATAAAGGAAGAATCCAAATAACCAAATTTGCATGAAATTTTTTGTGCCTTCCAACTCTTTTAGGATAATATTTTGGCTGCTACCATTTTTTTTTCTATTTTAGCATGCACAGTGATACAGATTAGGACTTTCTGGGTTAAACATACATAAGTACATAGGTTAAATGCATTTTGGGCAGACATGGGGGCACACACCTGTCATTCCAGCTACTCAGGAGGTTAAGGCAGGGGGATTGCTTGAACCTAGGAGTTCGAACTTGCAGGGCACAGTGATCACGCCTATGATAGCCACTGCTCCAGACTGAGCAACATAGTGATACCTCATCTCTAAGAAAAAAAATACATTTCAGGTGGGGCATGGATATAGCTTTATTCAGAATGCCTTTTGATCACTTCTCAGCCTTTTGGCTAAGATCAAGTGCAGAATGCCTTTTGAGCATTCTTAACCATTCTACTGTCTGGATTCTGGCAATACACAGGATTTGTCTCTGCTAACCATAACAGAAAGGCCGTGTTTCACACAGGAGGAAACAGAAATTTGAATAACTGCATGAGGTTAATAGTGTTAACCTGGGTTGCCCCTTTACTCGCTTCTCTTAGTTTGACCTATGCTCTGTTTTGCAATCCTTGCTTTTTATTTCGAACCCTGGTTTAGCAATTTCTATATGCACAGTCCCAACATATGGACTGTTTTAATTGAATCATGTATTCATCCATTAAACTGTTTACCAACATTTTTGTCACTGTAAGGAACACAAGCTCCCCGTACCCTTACTACAGCTGCAGTTAAATACGGAAGAAAGCCACAGCAACAAATACAATGTAATGCTAAAGGTGCATTTTGGGATCAGAAAACAAATACAATGTAATGCTAAAAGTGCATTTTGGGATCAGAAAGATTTAAGTTCAAATCCAGTTCTGCCATTTAGTAGCTGAGTGACCTTGGTTGAATTACCAGACCTCATTGAGTTTCAGTTTCACCATCAAGGAAAATGAGCATGACAGGTATCTTTCAAGATGACCCTCAGTGATCCTGAAATTGATGCCTTTCTGTAATCCTCTTGCCTTGAATGTGAGCTGAACTTAGTGACTTGCTTCTTACAAATAAAATACTGCAAAAGTGATGGGATGCCACTTCTGTGATAAGGATACAAAAAACTGACTTCCTTCTTACTAAATTTTCTCTATTGCCCTCTTAGCTTGCATGCTTTGATGAAGCAAGCTGCCATTTAGAGAGCCTCATGTGGAAAGGAACTGGGGAAGGCCTCCAGCCAACAGCCAGTGAGGAACTGATTCCTGCCAGCAACCATGTGAGTGAGCTGGGAAGCAAATACTTCCCCGGTAGAGGCCTAAGAAGACCACAAACCCCAGTTGGCACCATGATTGCAGCCTATAACAGACCCTGAAGCAGAAGACCCAACTAAGTCAGCCCAGAATCCCAACCCACAGAAACTATGAGATAATAAATGTTGTTTAGAGCCACCAAGTTTGGGCAGTAATTTGTTACACAACAATAGATAACTGATACAACCAGATAACATCTTCCTTGCAGAATTATTGTGAGAATTAGAATGTATATAAAGATTAGAATAATGATGTCAATAATGGTAATGACTATAGGGACTCTCAGCTAAGCTTAAATTAAGATTCAGAATCTGGCAGAAGTACAACTATTGTGAAGAAAATATTTTTTGTGCTTGAACCCATGAGGAGTACAAGAAAGATAATGAGGGTATGGAGAGCAGGGTATTGTGTTCCTCATTCAGGCCCAGAGTATGTCTGACCCTCATAGAAAGGGGCTTGTGAGCAAAAACCGAAGTAGCAGGTTTGTGAGACTCAGTGGCCAAGAAACGTTGCTGCGCTATACACTTGTGAAAGAATCAGAGTGAAAATGGCAAATCATCCTGATATTATAAAAATAGTTTTGATCTAATAGACTCCCTGAAAGAGCTTCAGGGACCCTCAGAGGTCCCTGAATCACACTTTGGAAACCGCTGTCCTAGAACATGACCAGTAGGTATTATTGAGAGAACAAGCTAAAATTTACAAATGTAGCAATGCTGATGGTGATGGTAATAATAACATGGAGAACTAACATTTATTGGTTGCTTATTATGTGCTCTTCTAAGCACTCACAAAAACCTAAGAAGGGGTTACAATTTCCTTTACAGATGAGGAAACTGAGAACAAAGATAATAAGTAACTTGCCCAAGTTTACACAGCTTGTAAGTAGTAGTGAAGCTTGACAACCCAGACAAACACAGGAAGCCTGGCTCCAAAGCCTGTACTCCTAACCGCTGCACCACCCTGCCTCTCTAACAGAGGCCTGCAGTATAATTGACAAAGGCCCAAATCTTCCCGCTCAGCCACCCCTTCTCCCTCCTCTCCCTACCATTGTAGATTTCAATGCTCTTTTCTCTTTCCCTGCCTGGCTAGGGAACTCATGTTTCTTCACTCTGCACTAAGTCCTTGTCCATTGCCCGTTGTTCATTATTCTACCACTCCACAAAAACTGCTCTCTCCAAAGATACCAGGGGCCTTATGATTGCCAGATTCAATGGCCACTTTTCAGTCCTCATCCTCCTTGCTTTTTGAGATATGGAATATTATTGACCACTTTCTTTTTTTATTAAAATTCCTATCTTAGTTATTCTGACACCGGACATTTCTGTTTCTTTTACCACCTATTCAATAATTTCTTTTCAGAAAATCCCTTATGGGGGTCTTCTTTGTTGGCCTGTCCCTTAAACATCTTCATTCCCCAGTGTTTGGTCCTAGGCCCTTCTTTCTTCTCATTGGATATTTTTTCCAACAGCCACGCCATTCACTTTCATGGCTTTAATTACTAAATATATACTGTCAACACACAAAGATATTATTTATAGCCCAGCCTTCTGTCATATGTCCACATGATGCCTGGAAATTTCCTCAGGTACGTCAAAGTCAACATGTCCAGGCCAGGTGTGGTAGCTCATGCCTGTAATCCTAGCACTTTGGGAGGCCAAGGCAGGAGAATCACTTGAGGTCAGGCATTCAAGACCAGGCTGGGCAACATAAGAAGACCCTATCTCTAAAAAAATATTTTTAAAATTAGCCAGGCATGGTGGCACACACTTGTTGTCTCAGGTACTTGGTAGGCTGAGGCAGAAGGATTGCTTGAGCCCAAGAGTTTGAGGTTGCAGTGAGCTATGATGAAGCCACTGCACTCTAGCCCAGGTAACAGAGTGAAACTCTGTCTCAAAAAAAAAAAAAATCAGCATGTCCAAATCCTAATTCATTATCTCTCCCTTCAGATTGATCCCTCCTCCTATGGTCAGTGACCTGAGGAATTATTTTACCATCCTCTATGAGCCAGACACTTGGGAGTCATTCTAGACTTCTCCTACCTGTCTCATGGTTCTACTGGATTTACCCCTGAAACATTTATGAAATCTGTCTTTTCTCTACAGCTACTACTCTAGCTCAAGTTCTCCTCTTCTCCTACCTGGATTATCATACTAGCCTCATTAGTAGTTCACTCTCTTCTGGTTCTGGCTGCTCATAGTTCATCCACAGCAGCCAGGGTCACCACTCTGCACCACTTGGGGACCATCATTACTTTGTCTCCTGTGTTATCAGTGCCCCCTTGAGTTGTGCAGCCCCGAGGCTTTGGACTGCACCACTGCCGAATCCCTTGTCTTACTAGGTTACTCCATATCTGGAAGTATGGAGTAATTCCCTGTTTCCTTCAGGAAGCTCAAACCCTGACACAGTGTTCAATTGTTATGGCTGAGTAACAAGCTAAGCTTAGTGGTGGAAAACAACAACCATTTCATCAGATCTGTGGATTCTGTGGGTCAGAGATTTGGAAAGGGTACAGTAGGCATGGTTCATCTCTGCTCCTTGATTTACAGGGCTTTGCCTGGATGTGTCTCAGCAGATGGTGATGAGGATCATCTGAAGGCTTATTCATGAGCATGTCTGGTTCCTGGGCCAGGTGGAGAAGGTCAGGACTGCTGACCAGAGCACCTACATGTAGCTCCTCCTTGTGGCTTGGTTTCCTCGCAGCTTGATGGCCTTGGGGTAGAAAGATTCCTTACATGACATTTCAGAGTTCCAAGTGCAAGTGCTCCAGCCAACAAGGTGGAAGCTACATCACCATTTAAGACAGCCTCTGAATTCACACAGCATCACTTCTGCCACATTCTGTTGGTTACAAGCAAATTCGTCCAGATGCAAGGGGAAGGGACATAGGCTTTACATCTCTATTGAAAGCATATCAATCAGGTCACATTGTAGATGAGCAAGTGAGGTGGGAGATACTGTTGTGGCCATCTATAGACAAATACAATCTGCCACACAAACCATACCAAACCCTGCCACCAGGCCCAGTCTCCCCACTTGCCATCTCTCCCTGTCCTCTGTGCTCCAACCACACAAACTCCTGGCTGCTCCCTTCTACACATACTGCTTCCTCTACCCGCACATTCCTATACTTCCTTTAGGTGTGTTGAGGGTCACTTACTGAAGGCAGACTTAGGCAAGCATAAATAAAAAATAGCCCTATAAGCTTTTAAGCAGAAGAAAAACAGGTGTATTTAAAAGGAATCAAGCCATATTTCTGAAATGGCAAAAGAATAGAAAGATCACTCACAGTAGAATCCATAAATAGACACAAGGATATACTGGAATATAATGATTGATATATGGGTGGCTTTTCAAACCAAGGAGGGAAAAGATACCCATCTAAGAGTAGGCTTCATCTAGTAGACATGGAAAAGTGGAAGTATTTTCAAACATCCCTGTTATTTATCCACTGGGTTATTTACTCTGCATGTGCTCCTCCCAGCTCCTCTCTTGCCAGCTCCCTCCCTCCTCACTTTGCTGTTAATCTCTGCCTGGGACTCCTGGACACGTCGCTCCCATAGATTCTGCTCCTTCGGTGTCCACACCACCACCATACTAGGCTGGCCCAAGTGTATTCGACTCTACTAAAGGATTGGGAAAATTAAAGGAAATTATAATGTAGAAAGGGAGAACTTAAGAGCTGAGTGCCAAATACATTTTCTTCCCCCAGAAAACACCTGTGATATTCACTTAACATGTGAACAATATTCGTTTAATATTCACATATTTATTGAGTACCCACTATGTAACAAACATAGTTCTAGGTGCTGGGGACAGAATGATTTGGCAGATATGTTGTGTCTCCACTCATATACTCTTGGGCCTTACCATTATAAGGCACTTCTAATTACCGGTATCTGCATTTTCTTTACCTATTAACTCTCTTCATGTATGCACATGGGCAAGTGGGCACATCAGGCTGGTAGGACATAAGAATTAACACATCCTAGAAACAACCCTCATTCAGTGACTAACATGAGTTGGTACATTAATATCTCGGCAACAATACCCTTGAGAGCGTATTCTTTGAGGCCCAGAGTTCCCCTGTAAGACTAAGCTCCAGTTTCCCACAGTGGTAACCTGCTTGCTAATGCATCCTTTATCGACTACCTTCTCATCTCTGTCTTGCTTCTTTGTATTTCTGCTGGTATTTCCTGGGGTCATATCCCATGTAAACAGTTGCACTCAAATTCTTGTGTCAGGTCTGCTTCTGGGAAAACTCAAAAAACATTTTTTTAAAAAATATTTTTTGTAAAAGGAAAATCTTAACCTCATGAAGAAGATAATAAAAAAGCACACAAATGAATGTGTACTTTTAGGAAATAAGAAATGCTATGGAGAAAAATAAAATAGAGTAAGGAATAGAGAGTCCTTGGTGGGCATAAGAGGAAGGGATACTATTTAGATAGGGTGGTCAAAGTGATCTTTTGATCTAAGGAGATGATATTTGAGAGGCTTAAATGAAATAAGAGAGTAGCCTTTGCAAACGTCGAGTGGAAGAGCATTCTTGGCAAAGTACCTGAACCAAGAATGAGCTCCACATGTTTGAAGTACAGAAAATTTAAATAAAATAATATTGTTTGACTATCAAGTGGACAATTTTAAAATATTAAAAATATCCAATGCTATTATTAATATATTGGTTAGGGTAAAGCACAAGCTGTTTGTGGTAGCTAGTCTCCAAAGATGACTCCCAAACGACAACAAGATTCCTCCCCTCCCTCCATGTACATACTGCTCCTGATATCAAGAGGTGGAGTTCATTTCCTTTCCTGTTGACTCTGGACTGGTCCTGTGACTGCTTTTAGCAGTAGAAGGAGGTGGATATGCTGTTCTGGGACTTCTGAGCCTAGGCCTAAGAGGACTGGCAATTTCTGATTCCTTTTTCTTGGAATATTTCTATTCCAAGAAGCCCAAGCCATATGGAGTAGTCATACTGAATAGAGCCAAGATACTCCTGTTGATAGCATAACTGAACCTGCATCAGCCATGTGAGTAAACCATCTTCCAACCCACAATGACTTTGATCATTAATGAATGATGAAACTAATATTTTCAATCTGATCAATCAGGATCAGTAATTTCTCTTTCCTAGGGAAAAGCTGAGGGATTTGAGAAGGCAGGGAAAAAATGAGCAACCCCTAGAGCCCAGGAGTTTAAGGCTGCAGTGAGCTATCATGACACCACTGCACTCCAGCCTGAGTAGACAGAGTGAGACCCTGTCTCAAAAAATAAATAAATAAAATTTAAAAAGAAAAAAAAAAAGAAAGAAAGGGAAGTCAAGAAGCAGTCCACCTACAGGATAAATAATGGTTCCTCAGTAGGTTCTACGGCCCATACAAGCACTTGAATTCTTCTTGCTTCTGGATTAGGTAAGAATGATCAGAAAGCCTGAAGCTATCTGTTATTTTGTCTACCCAACATCCCTTTTCCATTAGGGAACTTTCCCTTCCTTACCCTTTGTGGTTCTGGTAGTTATCAGTCAGTACCTAATCCATCTCCAGGTGTGAGAGTAGGAAGGCCATCAAAGCCTAGACAGCTGTGGTGCTCCTCCTACTCCCAGGAGGTAGTCAGATGAGCCAATCAGAATCCCTACATGAGAGGTACTAGATTATTTGAATAGCAAGGCTTTGGAGAGCAAGACTTTGCCTTTTTCTGGGATTGGAAATTGTGAGACTTGGAAAGTCAAAAGCTGCATGTGTCCATCTTTCCCACCATGGTGAGAGAATCTGTTTAACAATGAAACTACCATGGAGGAGAGCAGAGCTGACAGAGAAAGAGAAATAGGGCCTCGTGGCATTGTTTGAACATCAGGATCCAGCCACTTGGAGCTAGCACCAATTCTGGAGCTTTTCAGTTAAGTGAACCAACACATTCCCTTTTTTATTAATATTAAGGTAATTTGGAGTTGGGTCTTTGTCAGTTGCATTTAAGGAGTCCTGACAAGCAAAGGCCACTACCTTGATCTTTCTCTGATGTCTATATCTTGAATTCTATGAGGGGGACAAGTGATCCAACGTTAATTCCTGATAAAATATATTCATTCTTCAGAGCCCTTGATTATCAACTCTATGAGGGATTAAGGTAGACAGGAAAATCCTCTTCATTTTTCAGATATAATATCTGAAAGCTAGAAAAAGGGATAAGGGACCTTGTCAAATGGCCACACAGGAAGTTAATGTCAGAAGTATTAATGTTAGAATTCGGGCATTCAAATAATTCAGTAACTATTCAATTCAAAAAGTATATTTGGTAGCTATTATATAAGTAGCATCATGCTTGCCATTGTGTGAAAGTACAGGATACTCACCACAGTCAAGGAACTTATCTCAGGACACAAGATTTATACACATGTAACACTAAATAGCTATCACAGACTCAGCATGTTTTATGGGACAAAATAAAATGCACAAATAGTACAGGCCATAAAAACTTGAGTAATTTTAGGCTTTTCTGGTTAGATGATGGAAAAACTCAAAGAAGCAGCTTGGGAAGAATTATCATGCTGAAATGGTTAGGAAATTTGGCTCCTTAGGGCAAAGGGGCAGATGAAAACTGTGGAGACCTACAGTTTATTCCATTCCTATTTGTATGTGCTCCCTATGCCCCAAGAAGTCTGAAACCCTATATAGCTTTTATTTATATTTTAGTCTTTTCCACTCACTGTGTGCCCTTCAGGGACAAGAACCATGTCACATTCACCAGTGAGTCTCCAGCACCGCTGATATAAAGAGTCAGTAGGTGGGTGTTGAATGAACAGATGAATGGATGAATCAGCACGCTTAGGTCCAAGCCCTCGGAGACCCACACACCATTATTGTTCTTACCTCCTTCCCACATTTTCTGTGTAACTTTCCTCTCCACCATATAAGTGAGATTAATACATATGCCAGAATACAAGATGCAAATAAGTAAGCGCTGGGGAAGTGACAAATTAGAGCCACTGTCTTACCTGTCTCCCCAGGCCCAGAATTCCTGGCTTTGCCAAAGGCTCCCTGCCCAGGGACAGATGCTGCTCTCACTCTTGCCAGCTTGCTGTGCTGACAGCTCTAATTGCTAAATGAACAGTCTGTGTTTCTAGTGGGGAGAGAGGTTCTCAAAAGACTGTCTGGGCTCCTGCAGCCCTGGAATGGGAACACAGCGTTGTGCAATCAGAAACCACCACCTCAGCAGGAGAGGTCAGCACTGGATTTCTATTACAGGAGGGGTAAATTTGGAACCTGGAGATATTCTTGGTATTTTGGTTCCCAGAGTACAGTGAGATCCTTCTGATCATTGGGAATGTGAATGAGCTTTGCTTTCTGTATGCAGGCTACTGAACAATAATAGCTTGCAAAAGATATTGCAAAATTGGAAGGTGGTAGTGGGATTTATGGGCTCTGCAAACATGTTCATGGCATGACTCTTTAAAATCCATCCATAAATAAATAATTGTTGGGCATGTACATGTGGAGTAGCGAAATCAAGAAATCTGAAAAATGACCCTTAAAGAAATGGCAATTTTGCTTGGGACTAAGTCAGGCAGTCATGAACATAAACTGAAAATGCTAGACAGAAGATGATAAGGATCACGTAACAGATACTTGGAAGGAAGAAATCATTACTCCCAATGCCCTGAAAATAGATGGATTTGCAAATGAATATTTAGATTATTGAAATCAGGAGAGACCTAAGAAACTGCTGTAGAAATTTGGAAACTTTTATCAGCCATCTCTAATCTCACATTTACTCTGCAAAATCTCTTTATGTTAAAGACCTTTGGCCAATGTTTCTGGTCAACATTGATAATTGATACCATATATTAATATTTTTACCCACATAGGGTTGATTTCTCAATAGTATAATCATTTGATACATAGCTATATTTTAGTTTCTGATAGATCCATTGATAAAAGCTCATGCATTAGCTTTTTATTTATAATTTTGATTAAGAACAAGGTTTAAAGAAACAAGAAAACAAAAAGAATAGTACTCTGAGCATCCAGATACTCATTACCTGTACCCAAAACTAGTAAATTCTGTCACATTTACTTCATCTATGTGTATATGTGTGTATATATATTTTTGAGATTAATGTCAGTTATCATGATAGTTCATCCTTAAATATTTTATCTTATAGCTCAAAAAAATTAAGAATATTCTCCCTATCAATCACAATGCCATGATTACAACCAACAAAATAATAATAATTCCCTAATGCTATCAAACATCCAACACATATTTATATTTTCCCAGTTACTCCAAATGTATTTTACAACTCTTTTAGCTTATTGTTTAAGTGGTCATTGACATCATCATTACACCATTAAATAACTATCAGCAGTATCACATATATTCACAATCATATAATGTGCCCTCCTATCCTGTCCCTTTAAATCTGGCCAGTCTACTCAAGCACCTTGAGGTTGACACCTAACACAACGGAGCTTTGAGTATCTCAGCCCTCTTTATGAGTTCTGGCTAGAAACTCTTCCTCCCCACCCTACTCCCTACCCCCCCCCCTTTTTTTTAACCTTTGTTCCTTTCCTTCTTTTCACCTGGCTCCTAACTTTCTAGCTATATCTGCTTTTTGTCACCTTTCAGACCTGACACCACTTGCCCTCTCCAGTCTGGGCCTTAGCTCTCTTCTGGACAGTTTTGGACCCTCCCTCTTTTTCTTTCAGCTGTTGTATCCGAATTGACGTAACCAACACCAACATCAGTTGAACTATGCCTTTAATGTCTACTGGGGCCCCCATCTAGGGGGATGGAACATTTTTGCATTTAGCACATGGTAGGTGGGGTGGAGGGGAATTTCCAGCACCAAGTGGAGGATCTGTCATAGGTCAGCCATGCCAGTCTTGACCTGTCTTGCTGTGACTGATCACTCTCCCACAGCCTCATTCCTGGCTCCCACATTTCCACTTGACATCTTCAGATTGATGGTGAACTATGTGTTTGGTGCTGTGCTCCAGGCCTCAACTACAAGAAGGGTTTTTGTGCATTTCAGTTGTACTTGGGCAGAATCCTCCTTCTTAGAGTAGGTAGAGAAGGGCCAAAATCAGAGCATGCAGGTACCTGGGAAAGCTAATGAGTTGATACTTCATTAAATTGATGCTTAAAGAATATTTGTTCAATGCGTCTTTAGAGGAAGAGTGAAACACTGTGTGGAGAAGCAAGCAGAAGGATATAGGTCTTTGCATACTTGCATACTCAACTCAGTAAAACAAAGCCTTGTGATTAACAACCCACTTGCCTTAAAAAGTAGTTGGGGAGCCAGGTGTGGTGGCTCACAGCTGTAATCCCAGTGACTCAGAAGGTTCGGGTAGGAGGATCACTTGAGACCAAGAATTCAAGACTAGCCTGGGCAACATAGTGAGACCTCATCTCTAAAAAAAATAATAATAATTGGGGAAGAGAGAGGAAGCAATATTGCTGAGGTTGAAATGTTGGGGGTGGGGCAGGGAGAAACAGCAGTGACCAGAAGACTACTTCATTCCAGCTGTTTGTGGAGGCAGTGTGTCCAAAGCCAGCTACCATCAGTCACATGCTGCCCCCAACTGTCTGAGGTCTCTCCAAGCTGAAGGCCATCAACCGGAGCATCTCCTGAAGGACTCATGCCTGTTACCCACAAGGACTGCTTGGGCCCCAGAGCATCAGCTCCCCTACCTCTCAGTGACAGAGGTTCCAAATGGATATTGCCTACAGGAAGGCTGAGGGGCTGCTCTGTCATCACCCTCCTCCTAGTACACTTAAGTGTCCACTTGAACTTGTGCCCAGCCCGAGATCTAGCCAAGCAGCTGCATTCTGTCTTCTGAAGCTGAAACTCTTCTTACAGACCATAACACCAATTCTTCAGCCAGACCCCAGTGAGCTTTATAAAGTAAAGAGCTCCTTCCAGGACTACCAAGGCCTCAACATAGCTCATCACCATATTTGGAGGCATTAGTGGCTCATTCACTCCTGTCTTACCCTGACAGCACAACTAATTGAGGTGATTTCTTAGGTCCCTGGAATTTGCTCTATGATCCAGAGACAGCAGACTTTGTTTATCTCTGTTGACTTTGAGCCAGTCTGGCATTTTATAGTCTCTAGACTCTTAGCTTATAGCAAAGTTATGGAGTCAAGTGTGTCCCAGAAAGATGTCAGGTCTGTTAACTGCAACTCTGTATGCTTTTCTCATGGAAACTGACCCCAGTAGAGGTCAAATATTATCCCAGGAAGTGGGAATTCCAGCTTTTAGGCACTGGTTCCTGAGGGCTCAGTATCTGAGGCTAGGGCACACATCCCATTATATCCTGTAGCAGCTGCCACATACAGGACAGTCTGTTCACACCAGGCAGGCTGCCTCTTTTTAATGTTCTAAGTTTTTACTCAATAGCCAAACCTGCCAGTGGATATTCTTTCCCTTAAACTCAGGGGTCAGGTGCTCAGGTCAATGCTCTGCCACCACCATGCTTTCTAACTAGTTCCAACTAGCACTGAATATGGTCTCCAAAGCCTAGAATCAAAAATGACATCCTGCACAATACTGCTGCATGATACTCCACGCCAAAGGAATGCCTGGAAAGCCTGCGGAATTAATGCATCCTCTCTAACTCCAAGTGCTTCTTTGAATGTTTCTGACCTGACCCCCTAACAATTACATTTCTCCTATTGGCCCTTATCCACACCGCCATAGCCAATCTGTTAATCAGTTATTCCTCCACAGAGGACTTAGTCATTTGACTTCTGACCTAGCCTCCAATTCATCTCCAGGTTAGAAGGCTATATCCTTGTCCATATAAACACTGCCTACCACACACAGTGATGACCAAAGTCTCAGAGAGAAACTCTCATCAACATTGATGTGCCTCTGCCAAGCTCATCATCCTTGCAGGGTTTGTGTCCAACAGTTTGCTCTTTCTCTCTAATCAGAGCACCTGTACAATTTTCCTACATGCCCTCGTACTACCAACCTGAAGCTCCACAAACTCTGCGGTAATGATGTTTCAGCCACTCCTTATACCCACTTGACCTTGAGCCTTCAAATCCGCCAGACCAGCCCATGGATCAGAGCTGAGAAAATAATAAAAACAAGTATTATTCACTTTAATTCAATTCCTTCCCTAGAATTAGCTACCATCCTCTGAATTTTACTTCCAACCTGTTCTAATGCCAATCTAGCTTTTCCCAGCTCTTGACTCATGACTTTGCCATCATTTGAGGCTTTGTTCCTGCCCTTGGGGTTCTCTGAGTAAACTTGGTTTTCTGGGCTTGACCCATCAAGTTCTTAAGGATTGTGCCTTGTGTTCACTGCTCTGGTACATCTGAACCTACATACTGCTAGGTCAGCTGTGATAACATGCAATTCCAAGATCACAGGGCCTTAATACAACAAAAGTTTGTCACTTTCTGTATGTCCAGTGTGAGTCAGCAGAAGTTACACTCATTGCAGTTACTCAAGAGACCCAGGCCGTTGGAGGCTCCATCTCAACAACCACTGTGTGATCACTATGGTAGGAAGATTTGGTATATAATGTGCTGGCTTTTAAAATACCTGTCCAGAAATGGCACATATACTTCTACTTACATTTCATTGGCCATAGCAAATCACATGCCCATGCCTAACATCAAAAAGTGCCATCTACCCTGAGTCTAGAAAAAATACTGAAGGATTTATTAATATAATGTCAGGCCCAGGACCCAAACCTTGGTATGGCCCATTCAGTGTCACCCCCTATTCAAGGCCCACCCCAGTGACCCAGTCCCCTCTGCCACCTCTTGTTTTTGGAAGGAAATTCTATTTCTCCACCCCTGTTCATTCATCCCACATTGCCTCTATAACCTGGCTCCTACTCTCTGCATTGCCCTTACGATTAACTCCCTGGTGTATGATCTATACTTTTGCCTTTGATTCTCATCTCTGCCTTCTGGCTTTGGGCCACATAAACATGGGTAAGAGATGCTTTGCCCACAAGCCATGGCTGGAACCCACCAAAGCCAATCTAGCCACTTTTGACAGCAGAGATTTAGACACCCAGAGTCCCAGGACTTGCATTTGGAGGACAAATACCAAAGCTGTATCCAAAAGAAGGTGCTAAGGCCGAGGTAAATCAGCCAAACCTAGCCATCACGCAGGGAGCCAACAGCAAGTAACAGGATCCTAAAACAAGGTCAGGGAGTGACAGTGAAGACTGGCAGGGAAAACACAGCAAACAGAAACTCCATAAACAGAGTCCCATATTCACACCTTGGGATTTCATAATTAAATGTGTTTAAACAAAGTAACACCTACACAGGTTTGTAAAATCAATTGGTTTGCAAGGCTGAGAATGAAATTCACCAGTCTCCCACCCCTCCACCCTTGAGGCAGTCTTTGTCAACATTTTTACCTACTTCTTTTGGTATTTATATCCTTATGTATTAATAACATGGTTATATATTTATTCTTAGAATTTTTTTTAGTTTTAGACTATCTAGTCTATCTATTGCCTTTTTGCTATGAAATATGGAGAATTAGCTCTCTTATGCCACTTACTTAATACTTTTCTGCATCCTATCCTCCCAATGTGGTTATATCCCAAATTTTGTTATATCCATATTCAGCATTAACATGACTATGACTACATAAATGTTGTCATAGAGGCAACAGGGCAAGTGATTAAGAATAAGAACTCTGGAGCTAAATTACTTGGATTTAAATCCTACCCCTACCCCGAGCCATGTGTGTTAGGCTGAATAATGTCTCCTTCAAAGATACCCACTCTCTGATGCCTAGAACCTATGAATATGTTACCTTACATGGCAAAAGGAACTTTGGAGATGTGATTAAGAATTCCAAGATGGAGACGTTCTCCTCAATTACTAGGTGGGCGCAACGTAATCACCAGGGTCCTTGTAAGAGGAGAGCAGAAGAATCAGAGTCAGAGAGGAATGTAAGGATGGAAGGAGAAGTCAGATGGAGAGAAGATGCCATATTGCTGGCTTTGAAGATGGAGGAAGGGGCCATGAGCCAGCGACTGTGAGTGGCCTCTAGAGGATAGAAATGACAAGGAATTGGGTTCTCCCCTAGAGCTCCAGAAGAAATGCAGGCCTGCCAACCCCTTGATTTTAGCTCACTATAACTTACTATGAACTTCTGGCCTCTAGAACTGTAAGATAATACATTTGTGTTGTTTTAGGCAATTAAGTTTGCGATCATTTGTTGTAGCAGCAAGAGGAATATAATACACTGTGTGGTCTTTGACAAGTTAAGTACCTTTACTTAACCTCTTTGCCAAAGATTTCTGATCTGAATTGTAAAGTGAGTTGCTGTGAGGATTAAATGAGTTAATAAATGAAAAGCACTTAAAACAGTGCCTAGCACACAGTAAGTGTTATTGGTGTATTTGCTATTATTGGTTGCAGCTAAGCCACAAAAAGTAGTGTGATTTTATGCCTTTTCTTTTGCTTTTTCCCAAACTAATAATTCCCTCTTAGTCTTCTGTACATTTATCACTAACTCATTCCCAGCTATAAAATCACCTGTCAATATGGCCATACATTAAAAAAAAGAATGGATCTCTCAGTTTCATATTTTTTGGAAGACATGGCTTCCAGCACACACCTCTCACTGAGTGCAGAGCACTCTCTAGGCCTGCTGCACAGCTCCTTCATTGTCATTCTGGGAATTCTCCCCATTCTTCTCTTTCCCCAGGTCTCCTGCTTTCTTTGGTTATGTGTTTTTCTCTTTCTTAATTTACTTTGTAATTTTTCTGGTTGCTTTGTGTTTTTGTGAGATGGTCAGATCAATGCAGCCACAAGAAGAGACACAGGAGAAGCTCAGGAAAACAGAGTTTATTATACTTACAAGTCCTACAGAGGTGGTCACCGCATGCCCCACAGGGTCACAGGGGAAGTGCTAGGTTTTGGTCAGGTGGCCAAAGATAGGAGCAAGAGGAAAGTCTAAGCTAGAACCTTAATTGGGATTTCCTTCAGAAAGGCAAAGCAGGGTAAACAGTTTGGGAATGGCAAATTTCAATCATTTTGATAGGCTCTAAGATATAGCGATAGTCTCTAGTTGCCTGGTACCTGGCTCTGGGATGATTAAAGCAGAGGAATATTGCCTCCTGAAGTGTGTGGGCCAGATGGAGAAAGTGTGGCTCTCAGTTGCTTAGTTTGCATGTCAAAAGTGTGCTCCCCATGAGCCCTTGGCTGTCTCTAAGAACTGGCTAGTCTCAGGAGGGGCAGTGTCTCCCCAGCCAGATTTTTAAAGATGTCAAACATCATAATATACAGAAAATCAAAAATATGCAATACAATTGTGCACATCCTCCAGTAGCTGCTAATAAATAGCACCTGAGAGGTAAATTCCTTGAGACCTTGCTTTTCTAAAAATATCTTTATTCCACTCTTACACTTAATTGGTAGTATGACTGGGTATAGCTTTCTAGCTTAGAAATAATTATCCCTCAGAATTCTGAAGGAATTGCTCTAGTGGTTTCTGTCTTCCTGTGTTAGCTTTGGGAAGTCTGATTTTCTTCTGACTTCAGATTTGTTTGTATGTGACCTATTTCTTTCTGAAAGCTTTTAAGATGTTTTCCTTATCCCTACTGCTTTGCAAATGCTTTGACTTGAATTGCAGCTTGTAATAAAGAACCTAATTCCATTTTTAATATTTGACTGCTGACAGCTTTCAAACCCACCCTCCTTCCTACCCTCTTGCCCCACATGTAGGCAAGCCAGTAAAAAAATGCTCTGTCCTTTGGGAAGTTCAAACCTTGCAAGCCCAGCCTGTTCATGAAAACCCTTACCCCAGCCGGCTAACCACAATTAAAGCCAAAGTCCATTACCCCTCTTACCTCTCTCAAGACATTTTCTGACCTGCTTGGGAGCCTAAGACCTGGAAAACCTCATTATGTGCATAACACTTCTCTTCATGCCCTTTTGGAACTTGTGTAGTATCATCAGTGTAGACATCTGAATCCTGTCCTCCTCTGCAGGAACAGAGTGCCACCACTTACTAGCTGAATGATCTGCCTCAGTTTATCTGTTTCTAAAATAGAAATAATAACAGTACCCATACCGTTGTTTTGAATATTAAATGTGTTAATACACATGACGTGCTAAAAGTGGTACCTGATACATAGTTAAAATTTAACAAGTGTTAGTATTACTGGTGTGGGCCCTTTTTATTCAGTGTTTGATACTTATCGAGTTCTTTCAGTTTAAGGGAGTCAGGTTATTACAGTTATGAGATATATTTTTAGTATCATTTAATTTATATCCTCCTCTTTTGGGAACTACTATGTCCTTCTAGAACATTTCTCATACTTTATTCCCTATTTTCCATCAAATTTTCTTTTTTATTTTGCTTTATGAGACATTTTCTCACATTTATCTTCCACTTCTTTTATAGTCTTTATAGCCATTCTCTTCTTTTTACCTGACAGTAAAGTCCTTGTGTTTTAACTAGTCACTTGGTCATAAATAACTAATTTTCCAGCCCATCTTACAGATAGGTTTGTCCATATGACTAAGTTCTGGGCAGTAGGATGGAAATGGAAATAGTGAGTGAAACTCTTCCTGAAGTCTCTTAAAGGTAAAAGACATATCCTTCTTCCATTCTTGTTCCTGCCTGCTGAGTGGAATGTGGAAGCCCTAGGTTTCTTTTTTTCTTTAATTTTTAATTATTATGGGTACATAATAGTTGTATATATTTATAGGGTACATGTGATGTTTTGAGACAGGCATACAATGTATATTAATCAAATCAGGGTGATTGGGATATCCATCACCTCAAGCAGTTATTATTTCTTTGTGTTAGGAACATTCCAATTCTACTCTTTTAGTTATTTTAAAGTATACCATAACTTACTGTGGATTATAGTCACTTTGTTGTGCCATCAAATATTGTTCATTCTATCCATTTAACTATATTTTTGCACCCATTAACCGTCCCACTTTATCCAACCCTCCCTGCTACCCTTCCCAGCCTCTGGTAACCATCATTTTAGTCTCTGTCTCCATGAGATCAACTGTTTTAATATTTAGCTCCCACATATGAGTGAGAACATGACAGATTTGTCTTTCTATGCTTGGCTTATTTAACTTAATGTAATGTTCTCCAGTTCCATCTGCGTTGTTGCAAATGCCAGTATTTCACTCTTTATGGCTGAATGATATTCCATTGTGTATATGTACCACATTTTCTTTATCCATTCATTTGTTGATGGACACTTAAGTTGATTATAAATCTTGACTAGCATGAATAGTGCTGTGATAAACATGGAAGTGCAGATATCTTTTCAATATACTGACTTCCTTTTTTTTTTGTGCATATACCTAGCAGTGGGATTTTGGGATCATATGGTAGTTCAATTTTTAGTTTTTTGAGCAACCTCCACAGTGTTCTCAATAGTGGTTACACTAAGTTACATTCCCACAAACAGTGTAGGAGCATTCTCCTTTCTCCACATTCTCTCCAGCATTCATTATTGCCTGCCTTTTTGATAAAAGCCATTTTAACTGGATTCTGTATTTTGTTCCATTGGTCTATGTGTCTGTTTTTATGCCAGTACCATGCTATTTTGGTTACTACAGCTTTGTGGTAGAAAGCCCTAGATTTCTTACTTCCAGGTTTCTTATATGTGTGAGCTCTAAATTTTGACGAGTTTTTATTTTTAATTTCTAAGAACTCTTTCTTGTTCTCTGAATATTTCCTTTTTAAAAGTAGCATTTTGTTCTTATTCAGTGATGCAGCATCTTATCCTTAAAGCATATTAATTAAGGATTTTTTGTTTGTTTTTTTATTTTCCTATGCTTCTTGCATTGTTTCTGTTTTCACTGAGTTTATTTTTTACTCTGGTTTATTTTGATCTTTGTCTTTTATATTAGAGGCTTTCCTCAATTGTCTGATAATTGTTAACTGTTCATGTTAAAGAATGAGGCACTATAAAGACAATTGTGTATAATGGAGCTTATCAACTAGTTGGTCTCTCCATAGAGAATGATGTGGGACCCAGACATTTCTTGGGTACCTCCAAATGCCAATATCTCTTGGTCTTTTGTCTTGGGTTAGTTAATGTCCCTAAAAAAATATCATTTGCCTGGGGGTATAAGCCTGGTTTCCTGGGCTGCTCAGGCCATGGATGAGTCAGTGATGGAACCCCAAAAAGAAGTGTCGGAGTGGAAATTCCCCAAGGTTGGTGGGTGACTCTGGGTAGCAGAAGGCCTCCTGATTCCAGCATAAACGGATAGCACAGCTTTCTTAGAGAAAAGTCAAAGAGCCTCTCCCTTGGAACCCAGTGCTGAGCCACAGATTCTTTACATTCCCCTTGGGGCCCCTGCAGATGTCCGGAGGGCCTCTTGGATGGCTGCCAATGTGTTCACTGATTTCTTTGCTTTATCTCTGCGCTGATCTCATTTTCTCCTAGGAACATCTCTGGGTTGTGAGGGTAACAAAAAAAAAAAAAAAAAAACTCAACTAGATATTCACTCTGGTTTAAAGCCTTGTCTGGTTAAATAAAATGAATCCTGCAAGAAATGCTTAGCTCTTTTAGAAAAAAATTATCTGTCTCTACAATAGCCTCCCCATACCATGCACTGCTTCTTTCCCTAAGGTGACTTTCAGGAATATGATGAGAGAGAGGCTTGCATGATCCATAGTTTTGAAAAACAGGCTCTTCAGGGCCACACAGTGTCCTTGCACAACCAGAAATACTCAAGCATTGAAGAACACTCTCAAAAAAGAGAAAAGACAGTCCATAGGAGAAAATATTTGCAAACCATATATCTGATAAAAGATTAATATTTAGAATATAAGAAAATATACCTCCTACAACTCAAAAATGAAACAATCTAATTCAAAAATGGACAAATAACTTAAATACATTATTTCTCTAAAACAGATGTACAAATGGCCAATAAGCACAAGAAAATATGCTCAACATAACTAATCATTAGGTAAATGCAAGCCCAAACCATAATGAGATACATACTTCACACTTACTAGGATGGCTATTATTAAAAAAACTAGAAAATAACAAGTGTTGGCAAGGATGAAGAGAAATTGTACACTGTTGATGGGAACATAAAATGGCATAACCACTGTGAAAAACATTATGGTGGTTCCTCAAAAAATTAAACATAGAATTACCATATGATCTAGCAATTTCAGTTCTGGGTATATACTTAAAATGATTGAAAGTAGAGACTTGAACAGATATTTGTACACCAATGTTCATAGCAACATTATCCACAATAGGCAAAAGGTAGAAACAACCCAAATGTCCATCAGCGGATGAACTGATAAACAAAATGTGTTACATACATACAACGAAATACTATTCAGCTTAAAAAGGAATGAGATTCTGATACATCAACTTTGAGACTTTAAGCCTAGTGAAATAAACCAAATACAAAGGACAAATACTATATGATTCCACTCAAATGAGGTACCTAGAGTAGTCAAATTCGTAGGCACAGAGAGTAGAATGGTGATTGCCAAGGGCTGGGGGAAGGGGAGAATGGGGAGTTAGTGTTTAATAGGTACTAAATTTCTGTTGGGAATAATGAAAACATTCTTGAGATGAATTGTGGTGATGATTGCACAACAATGTGAATGTACTTAATGTCACTGAACTGTACACTTAAAGGGGTTAAGATGGTAAATTTTATGTATATTTTACCGTGATAAAAAAATCAAATTGAGAAAAAGAAATAGTATTCTTCAAGGATGAAGATTTATTGCCAGGATAGCAATAGGATGTGGGGAAGGGTGGTGGGCTCTTCTTTTCTCTCTTCTTCTCATTGACACCATCCCCTATAACTTTATGTCTGGTTCTTGTCTCTTATCTGTCCATGCATACCACCACCAGATATCCATATGGCTACCTCATTCCTTCATTGTCTGTTGGCTTCCATAATTTCTGATAAGAAATCTGCTGTAATTCTTGTTTTTCTCCTGTATGTAATAATTTTTTTCTCTGCTTTTAAGGTTTTCTCTTTATCATTGGTAATAACCAGTCATGAATTTATAATAGATGGTGCCAGTTGTAGGAAGTGAGACAAGAGGAGTCCACCAGCCCTTTCTTACATCCCATTGTTATCCTGGCAATAAATTTTCATCATCAAAGAGTATTTCTGATTATGCAAGGACACCATGTGGACCTGAAGAGCCTGTTTTTCAAAACTGTGAGATTGTGTAAGCCCTCTCTCACCATGCATCTGAAGGCCACCTTAGGGAAAGAAGCAGTGCAAAGCATGGGGATGCTATCTTGGAGACAGATTTTTTTTTCCTGAAAGAGATGTGTGTTTCTCATAGGATGCATCTAAATTATTTAACCAAATAAAACTTTAAACCAGAGTAGGCAACCCTGGATGGATGTATACCTAATAACACAACTTAAAAATACCTGAAGCAATGTAAATAGTGATCCTGGAATTGTGCAATGTAGTGGCCCTGCTTACCAACCCCCTTCCCATTCTTTACTTCTTCACGTTATTCACATCTCTATTCAAAGCGCCTTCCTCAAACAGCTTTTAAACTAACTGTTCTTCTTAAAATAGCCATGCTCCAACAATTCTGTAACTCTGCTTTATTTTTCTTTGTGGCACTTAGTCACAACATGCCATTTTATTATTTTTTTGGTTTCCTGTTTGTTGTCAGTCTCCCATGCTTAGAAAATAAGAGCTATGGGTGCATCTTCATTGTCTCCTTTGTATCAGATCACCCAGTACCTTGATCAGAGCCTGGACATCCTAGCAGATGCTCAATAATATTTGTTGATGAATGTATTTAGTTATGTATTTACTTAATTATTATATTATTTAAAATATTAATTATATATTTAACATTTTATTTAATTGTTATATTTAATCTGAATTGAATTCTTCTCTTCATTTTTACCATTTATCCATTCACTCTAAAATGTCTTTATGTCTGCAAAGCCTCTACTTTGTGTCATGTATATAGTCAGCATGAGAGGTGGGGAGAAAAGAAGATTTAAAAAGTAAGCGCTCCATAAAGAAAAAAAAATACTTCTTGAAGAATAAAATACAAAGTCTTTTGCAAGCAAAAATTGGACATCCTAAAGCCAAGGGGGGAAATAAGGTTTTATATTTTTTAAAGCACTCAAGAAGTTAGGTTTGTTTCTAGAAATGTGGAGGCGTTCCTCTGCTTCCTTCCAGCCTCCGAAGGAACCCACCTCCTTAATTTTCCGCGATGGAGCATAGGTGCAGAACCAAGCCAGCCTTGCTCAAATATCCTCCCTCCTCGGTAATTGACAGCTGGGGAAATCCCACTGAGGCCCATCCCCATCCTTCTCCCGGTGAGACTGACTGGCGAAACTCGGTGGGAGTGGCTTCCAGTTCAGCCAATGGATGAAGTGGGAGCAAGGGCCTCTGTAAACAAACCCAGAGGTGCTATGCCTTGGGCTCCGCCCCCAAGGGGCCAGGCGATCCTTCGCCCAATACCTATCCAGGACTAGCGTAGCGTCCTTTCAACCAATCAGGCCCGGTGTCTCCCGTAAGGAGGCGTTCCACACCGCCCCCACCGAGAGAAGGAACTAAGGAAGCGAAAAGACAGGCGTTAAAACCAATGAGAAGCTGGGACTTCTGAGAGAGTGGGCGGGCACTGCCTCACATTTAGACCAATAAAAAACCACATATGCCCTTCTAGGTGACTGAGCGGCATCTTCTTAGGCCCAATAGACGAATGGGGCGGTGCCCGGCAACCAATGGCTTGGGTTCGGGGGCGGGGTGAGGAGGCAGTGTGCAGTAAGAGGTAACCTAACGAGTGGTAGTGGCGCTGCTTCTGTGCTGTGGCTCACGTTTTGGTACTAGAGGCCGAGACTGTCCTGGCAACGGCGACCTCTGCAGCGACGGCTTAGACTTTCGGAGGAGTGGCAGAGCACGGCCTGGAGGAGGGGCTTCTGGTCAGCCCAGGTGGGCTCCGGCGTCCGGGCTGCGGGGAAAAGGACCCGCGGAAAGCGCCGCTCTTCCGGCTCTGGGGGCGCCCTGCGCTTCTCTTTCCGCCGCCGTCGGGGCTGTGAGGGGCGGCGTGCGCCTTCCCGAGCTCTCCTGTGGGGAGGGAAAGCCCGCGGAGCCCCACGTCGCGGTTATCAGCGACAAGGGGCGTCCTCGAGGGTCACCCCTGCCCCTCGGGGGCGCTAGGGGGTCTTAATCCCTTCCCCCCCGGCACAGGTGCTCTGCTCCCCGCCCCACCCCAAGTTCCTGAGTCTCCTCTGACCCCTTTTAACACTCACACCAGATTCTCGGGCTTGTGAATCCCCTTACTCCTCCGGTGCAACACTGCTAGGCAAATTGACCAGTGCTGCATCCCTCCACCCCATCCCCCGAACGGGAGGGGGGAGGAGTTGCGCGTTTTGCCCCTCCCCCATTCGCAGGTCTCCGAGCGTCATCAGCTTCCCATCTCCCCCTTTACTCCAGCCCTCATTCTTCCTACGTAATTTGACTTGGAGACCTTGGCCACTTCTCTTCTGTCTTGCCTTCCACGAGTGAGTCCTTCACCCCCTACCATCCTCTAAATTGCATCCTCAGTTTTTCTCTTGGAAACTAACATTTTCCACTTGCCTATTCTAGGCAGCTGGAAGGTGAACGGGAGAGCTGCAGAATACACTGAACAGGGAGCTTTGCAAGGTTGGGAACTTCAATCTGTTTTGTTAATGGTAAACTATTTTTGCCTTCCTTAGATGGCATTTGATCATTGCATCCTCTCTAGAATCTTTGTCCCAGAATCTTTGTTCTTTTGATGATAATTGCTGAAAAACGCAATTGAAAAGGGTTAAGTGACAGCAAGGAATTTAAAATTTATTATTATTAAGTAGATGGAATTGGATTATACTTTAAACAGCTTAACTGGGCTTGCTGAGAGTTTGCAGTGTAAGAGTCTGGCCACCCTAGTTAGTCATAAAATGTAGGACATACTTTAGCTGTACAGCACAGATGTGATTTGATCACACCCAAACTACAAATGGATAATAACGGCATTGAATCTTTTTAAAAACAACATTCCCTATTCCCTTTTCATAGAGAGTTTGTATTCACCTTCCTAGTATATCTGTTTTCCAGTAGTGTTGGTTCTAGCCATATGCTTCTAGGTAATAGTGCAAACTATGTTGTGCCTAAATAAAACTATGCCAAGAATGTTATGTGGAAAAGGTAACTCACTTTTAGTTTTGATTGAAATTTTGGAAGTTTGAAAATATTAATTTAGATATTGGACATTGAGGGTTTTATTTTGGAGACTGGAGGAAATTGAGGAATTGGGATAAGACTGATAGACTCTTTAGGCTGTGTGCATATCGGGGAGGGAGATATACACGTGTACAAAATCTTGTAAATTCTTACAGTCTTAGTTTTGTGACTTTACATAAACTGGAATTGTTTTTCCTAGTTCTTAGTGGAGAAACGTAAGCTGTGAGTTTAATATGTTCACTGTGTTTTGGCCAAGATTTTGCAAGCTATTATGAAAAAAATCTTGTTATTTCCTTCATTCTATTTGTAACATATATATCAATATGCTTCCCTGTATTTTATTATGGTGAAATTATATCTTGTGTATAAAGATAAGTATATTAGAGTAAATTAAAGGGAATCTGTACTCTGAGGTGGCAGCATTGTGTAGTGGACCATATGTTTGAGCCTTGTTAATAAATCACACTAAAAAAAACAAGATCTTAAAACTATTCTAGCAAATACCCAGGTGTCTAGAACAATGAAAAAAATTTATGACAGTATAGCAGTCACCAAGGAAAAGTCCTGTACAAATTGCAAATCTGTGAGTTGGTCACTGTACCAGTTATTTTTATATAGTCTTTTCAGATGTGTTTGTGCTTAGTTATTACTTGTTTATAAATTTAGAGGATGATAGCTCTGATTTCTTCCTAGAGACCTTGACCATGAGGAGCTCACAATTTAATGGAAGAGAGAACTATAAACCAAGAATTAAATTCAGAGAGAAAGGTTCTACAATACAGGGTGTATACAAAGTACAGAGAAGCACTGTGGCCCCATATTCTGGCCTTATCTTCTGCTGTAGACTTCCTGAAGTAGCATTTCCTGAACCTACCTGTTTTTTTCCACACACCTGGGCCTCTATCTGTATGTGCTGTTCTCTCTCTTTGAAAGCGTTTCTATACCTGATGTGCCTGATGAATTTCTATTTCTTGAAAATCTTCTTGAAGGTTGCCTCTACTGCATCCAAATAATTATTTCTTCTATTTATTTATAAATAATTACAGTCAGTTCTCATTATTTGAAGTAGTTATACTCTGTAAAGTCGCCTGGAACACTGAATTGTCAAATGCTAAACCACTGCTCCTAGAGAAAATATGTATATATGTACATACATCACATAGATTATAATCTTAAATCCTAAAAGCAGATCAGCCTGTAGATCGTATCTTCTTTATTTACAAAAGAGTAAATGAAGTACACAAGTGCTAAGTGACTTGCCTGAGGCTACCCCCCTAACAGGTGCCAGAGTTAAAATTTAAACCTTGTCCAGTTGGCCCCAGAGCCAGAGCTTCTTGCACTACACTGCACTGCCCCCTACCGTCTCTGTCCTCTGGTCATCTCTGTAGGAGAGCTGAAGGAAGGCCAAGGATCACCTTACTGGACCTTAGCTTGGGACGTATGCAAGGAGTGACAAATTTTTCACCACTATGTGCATGTCCATGAATGAGCTTGAAAGCTCTGTTGTATTAACTTTGGGGTTATAAATAAATTTTAGCAAGTAAGCAAATTTGCAAATAATGGGATCCACAAATAATGGAAATCAAGTGTATTTGTAAGTGACTCCTAGAGTATATTTCATGGTAATAACCACCCCCAATCCTCTGTAGACTGTTCCTTTGATAATTTGTTCACTTGTTCATTCATTCACCAAATATTTATTAAGCATTTACTATAAACCAGACTCTGCTTTAGTGTGTGGTGAATAAACTAGAGATTAAATCCTGCCCTATGGATCTTATATTCAAGTAAGAAAGACGGGTAGCTAAGTCTGGAGCTCGTTGGAGAGGTCCTGGTTGGAATCATAGATTAATTTGACCAAGGTGAAATCTGGTGTGCCCCCTCCCACTTCACATTCCCAGGCATACTTCCAGAATATTTCTGTTCTACTCTTACGCATAAACTCTTCCTTTGAGCCTCTCTTCATTGACCTGTGTCAACCTCTACTTGTCATTTGTTGATTTGGAGGCCATTTGCCCATGTAACTGGCAGGACATTATAGAAGAATTATACTGACCTGGTCTTTAAATTCTGGCTCTGCCACATACCAACTAAGTGACTTTGGTCAAAGCCTGGACTTTTGAGCTTATTTCCTAATTTAGAAGTGATGGTATGATGTGTTAGGCCTTTGTGGGTTGCAAGGAAGAGGCACATACGTATTACCTTTGCTGATGAAGGTCGAATGTAAATGTGAATGGGAAATCATTCAACAGCCATATTGTATCTTGGCCCTAGTGCTTTCAAAAACCTCATAGACCAATACCTTAGCAGTATTTAGGATAGGATTTGAACTCTGGAGACCAATCTTCTTTTACTTTGTTTACTCAACATTTGTATTTCCCAAGAAAGAATATCTGATTGGATTGGTCTGTTGCCTTCTAAAATGGAGAGCCCCTATTGGGCAGAATTTTGAGCCAAGCCATGGCCTTGGTGATTGATCTCCCTCTGGTTCAACCTGTATGTTGTCCTTAGCTAAGGCACTAAGTCCTGGTCCAGTCACTTGTGACCAAAGAAGTAGAGTTGGTTTTATATATCATCTGTCACACAGAATATGGTATATATGAAAAGAACCCCTTGGAAACAGTTTTTTCAGAAGACAACTGAGGGTACAGCAGTTTCATTGCTTTCTGTCCAGTTCAAATACCTATCTAACATTATCATAGATAATATTTAATAAATCCTCTCACAAAGTAAAGGACACATCAAATATTCAATATATATTTCTTTTGGTGTTGCATTTAGTATTATTAGAATGTGATTATTTGTTCATATGGCTGTCTTCCTTACTAGACCATGAGCTCTATGAGGACAGAGTCCACAGCATCATGTTTCTGTCTTAGGCACTTAGTTCAGTGTCTGATACATAGTAATAGATGCACAAATGTCTGATTTGTGGAATTCTCAACTCTTACTGAAAGGATGGGAGGATATGATGGCTTCCCAGAGAAGGTGTTATTTAAGCTGATTCTTAAAAGAGTGAGTAGAAATGTTTTCCAGCTGAATAAAGCCTTGAGACAGCATTCCAAGCAGAGACCACCAGGTACAAAGGCACAGAGATACAAAGAGATGATGAAGTTTACCAAACACTCCCAGATTTAAAAAGCAAACAATCAAAAATAACCTAAGGACACGCTTGTAATCCTAGCACTCTGGAAGGCCGAGGCGGGCGGATTTTTTGAGCTCAGGAGTTCGAGACCAGCCTGAGCAAGAGCGAGACCCCATCTCTACTAAAAATAGAAAGAAATTAATCGGACAACTAAAAATATATAGAAAAAATTAGCCGGGCATGGTGACGCATGTCTGTAGTCCCAGCTACTCGGGAGGCTGAGGCAGGAGGATGGCTTGAGCCCAGGAGTTTGAGGTTGCTGTGAGCTGATGCTGAGGCTGATGCCGCAGCACTGTAGCCCAGGCAACAGAATGAGACTCTGTCTCAAAAAAAAAATAACCTAAGGAAAAAACTATGCAGGGCCTTGGCCAGAGTGCTTTTCACAACTGAGTTAACTATGACCACAGCTACTCAGTAATGGATTAAAGTTTTAAGGAGAAAGCATAACATTCTCAGGTTATTGGCAGGGTATCTCTAACAATTTAGAAATACAGACCGGGCGCAGTGGCTCATGCCTGTAATCCCAGCAATCTGGGAGGCTGAGGCGGGCGGATTGTTTGAACTCAGGAGTTCGAGACCAGCCTGAGCAAGAGCGAGACCCCGTCTCTACCAAAAATAGAAAGAAACTAATTGGACAGCTAAAAATATATAGAAAAAATTAGCTGGGCATGGTGGTGCATGCCTGTAGTCCCAGCTACTTGGGAGACTGAGGCAGGAGGATCGCTTGAGCCCAGGAGTTTGAGATTGCTGTGAGCAAGGCTGATGCCACAGCACTCACTCTAGCCAAGGCAACAAAGTGAGACTGTCTCAAAAAAAGGAAAAAAAAAAAAAAAAGAAATACATGTATTGATTTCTGAATTGAATTTAGAAATACAATGTATTGAATTCTGGGAGCTATTAACATTACATCATAGTGAAATCATTTACTTCACTACGTACGAAGCTCATATGTGTTCTACACTATACAAGGTGCTGAAAATATAATCAAACTTATTCTCAGGGAGCTCACAAGCAAGCAAGGGAGACAGATGGATGAACAACTGATTTATCATGTGACAGGTGAGTTGATAGAGATGAATAAAATGCTATCTAAACCCGGAGAAAGGAGTAGTTAGTAATCTATGGAGTGCTGGGGGAAGATTTCTCAAATGAGGTGATATTTAAGCAGTCTGAAGCACTATGCAAATATGAGACAGACTGAAGGAATATATCCAGCTTAATTTGTGTTAACATTTTATTTTTGTTTTTAATTTTATTATATATTGCAGAAATTATACATATTTACTATTGCAAAATTAGAAAGCACAGATAGGCAAAAAGGGGTGGGGGAGCTATAAAGCATTCCATAGATCTACCATGCTGAGTCAATAATTAATGTTTTGGTGAATATATTTTTTACTTTCTATGCATATTTGTTTATATACATAAATATACAGTTTTAAATAGAAATGGTTCATCCTGAGTGTTTGGTTTATCACTTTAGTTTTATGAGATAAATCCCCTCAGAGTACAATTGCTTTGCCCAAAGAATTTGTTTGCTGTATATTGCTATAACATAATGGGAACTAGAAAAAGGGCTAACTTCTTGACCTAGTGAACATGTGATCTTGTGGTAATCTAATCTCCTGAACCACTTCAGAGGTTTCATCAAAGTCACATTCAGAAATGAACTTGATGTATGTGTAGGTAGTTATGCTTGCCATTATTGTTAATAATAGCATGATAAGGATGACTTCAGTGTCTATCAATAGGGAACTAGTTAAGTAAACTGTGGCACATCCAAACCATGAAATAACCGTGTAGTTATAAAGAAGAATGAGCAAGATCTATGTACTCATGTAGAAGAGCTCCAAGATATATTGAGTTAAAAAAAAAAAAGGAACAAGGTGTGATATGTATAGTATGCTGATTTTTGTGTTGCAAAAGAAAGAAGAGGAGAGAAAGACTATACATGCATATTTTCAAAAAAATTCTAAAATGATATATAAGAAACCAATTAAAATGTTTATCTGTAGAGGGAGAATGGGAGGAAGAATAGGATTTTGCCATGTAAGTTTTTTTTTTTTTTTGAGACAGGGTCTCACTCTGTTACCTGGGCTAGAGTATGACGGCATCATGATAGCTCACTGCAACCTCAAACTGCTGGGCTGAAGGGATCCTCCTGTCTCAGCCTCCTGAGTAACTAGGACTACAGGCATGTGCCACCATGCCCAGATTGTTTATTTTATTTATTTTTTGTAGAGCCGGGGTCTCACTATTGCCCAGGCTTGTCTAGAATTTCTGGCCTCAAATGATTCTCCCCACCTTGGCATCCCTTGGGATTACAGGCATGAGCCACTGAGCCCAATCCCATGTATTTTTATATATAGGTATATTTTAAAATTTTTTTGAATTATCTGTTTGTACTTATTACCTTTTTAAGAATAAGTGAGTGAATAAATGAAATGAGGTTATGAGAAAGTGATAAGAAAAAAGGATCTTAGGGGCTGCCCATCTTTTTGGTACCAGGTGAATACATAGCAATAGAAGCAAAGATTAGAAGAGTAGCCCCAGAAAGGGAGAGAGGCAGCCTTTTTTTCTTCTTTGCCTCAATTTTGTATATTTTAAAAAATACTTTGAGAATAATAAAACAGTTTAAACAAAAACGTTTCCAGATTGCAATTCCCATTACTTCAATAGCTGCTTTCTTTTTTGTACTCACTTGTAGTATTTTTTCATGAGCATACATATTATTTTCTATTGCAATCACACTTTTAACCTTTTTAAATTTACATTATTGTGTTTTCTCTGTGGTGCTACAGGAGGACCTTTAAAAAAGAAAAATGAAGGTGGGGCAGCTTTGTGTGGTACACATCCCCAAAGTGGGCTGGTCTACTTTTAGAGACAGGGATTCAAGCTCTCTAGCCTACATGTGACACATACATGAGGGAAAAAAAAGAAAAAGAAAAGAGATATAAATATATAGAAATAAAAATAACATTTCCCCCTGATTATAATCACACTCTTTTTATAAAATACTTAGAAGATAAAACATAAAGAAAAATGATCTTTAATTTACCACTGAAAACATTCAGTTTTTTGCTTTTCATAACTTTTTTATGAATATAAACATTTTAAAAAGTAGAATCATGATATATAGTTTATATATTATGATAGTTTATATAGAGAGTATAAAAACATTTTTAACATTTTAAATATATATTTTCAAATTATCCTGCAAGAAAATTGGTTCAGTTTATACTCCCACCAGCAGTGAGTGAGGGCTTATTTCCCCCCTACATTTGTCATCTTTGCTGGTCTTTAAGCAGAAAATCTTATTGTTACAATTTACATTTCTGTGATTTCTAGTACCTTTGAATCTTTTTTATGTGGTTATTGGCCATTTTTATTCTTGTGGGAATTACCTGTTTCTCCATTGCTCATTTTCTGTTGGAACATTTGAGTTTTTCTGTGTAATTTTTAAGATTTCTTTATAGGCTAAGGATATAAACCTTTTATCTGTCATTGAGGTTACAAATACTTTCTCTCAGTGAGTAATTTGTCATTTTACTTTATTTTAATGCTACCATGTGAAAGCTTTTCTTTCTGTATTGTACTTACATCTATACACTTTTTTTTCCTTTTGTGACTTTTCACTATGGTATCTTAAGACAGACTTTCCCCATCTCAGGGTTAAATTATTTATTTAAATATTCTTTAAAAAAAAAATTTAAACTTTAATCTGTGTATAATTTATTTTTGTGTGAAGGTAGACAGTCCATTTTTCATTTGTCCTTCCACCCCTTGTTTTGAATGGTCAATTATTTGTCCCTGCATTCTTTTTAAATGATCTATACTGTCTCTACTATTTGAAATGCAGCTTTTGACATAAGCCAGATTCTTGTTTCTTGGCTTTCTGTTTTGTTGATATGTTTATTTCTATGCTCATTCTACACTATTTTAATTACAGTACTTTAATTTTGTATTTCTCTTCCTTTTAAAACTTTTTAATGATTATTCTTATATAATTATTAACCTGGCAGAAATTAGAATCAATTCGTCAAGTTTTCAAAAAGTTCTTTTTGGGCATTTTAGATTAATTTGGAAAGAGTAAACATTTTACAGCATGTCCATCCATATGTTCAACTTACATTAAATATTCCTCAATAAATTTTTTTGTGTTCTACACATTTACTAGGTTTATCCCCAAGAATTTTAGATTTTTGTTTTTATAGTTGGATCTCTTTTTCTTTTATCTTTTCTAACTGGTTGTTAGATTTATACAAAAGCTATTGATTTTTTGTGTTTATTTTATAACCTGTCTTGTTATTAAACTCTGTTTCTAATGGTGTTTTCAGTTTCTTAGTCTTGCTGAAAAATCAAAATCATATCTGAAAATAAGGATAATCTTGCCTCTTCCTTTCCAGTAGTTATGCTTCTTGTGTTCTTGACTAATTGCATTGGACAGTAGCATTTGAACAAAATTAAATGACGGTCATGATAGTTAACATTCCTAATCTTTTTTCTGTTTTTAATGGAAATGCATTTAAGGGTTGGATCAGAGAGATGCTTACATGAGTATATTGATTACATTTAAGAAGCTTGATTTTATTCCTTTTTAAAAAAATTTATGCTTCTTTTAAATGGGTTTTATCAAAAATGAGTATTTAATTTTTAAAAACATATCTGGCAACTATTGAGGTAAACATGTAATTTTTTTCTTTTCCCTATTAAAATGCATTTTTATATTTCTTTCTATTAAACCATCCTTTAATTTCTGGGCTGAACCCTGTTTAATCAAACTATTTTCGTACTGTTTTATTTTTAACTAAATTGCTTGATTTTATTTGCTCTTGTCTTATTTGAAATTGTTCATAGCATGGAAATTGGTCTGTGGTTTTCTTTTATGTTAATTTTGTTCGGTAGAGTAAACTACCTGTATATAAATAATATGGCTCTCTTCATTTCTTTGTGCTTTGAAACAGTTGCATGGGAATTACCTGCTTTTTGAAAGTAGGTGCTATAAGACTTGCCCACTCTTTAAAATGCTGTAATCTCAGAGAAGTTTTAACTTAGTGATTTTAATGTAAACAGGAGCAGAACAGAATATAATGACCTCGTGACAGTTTACTTTTGTTTGGTAATGATATTCTTGTTGTCTTTTTATTTTCTAGGCTTTGGTGCTAGTACTGAGCACTAGTATTACACTCACCATCTGAGGTTTACAGGACTTTTGTTTTAATATTGAACAGATATAACTGTTTAGTTCTGCAACCTTGCAGATATATAAAATGTGTCTACCAGCGCTCTACTTTATACCCACTGAAAGCAAGAAGTAAAATAGTAAAAATTTGCCTGACAAAAGGCTTTGGAAGAATGGGGTATTCTGATTTAATTCTATAAATTTGGAAGAATAAAGATGAAAAAAATTTGAAACTTTAACTCCCTGTTGAATGCAATTCTGAAATACAGCCAATGATTTCACTTTTCTTCTCTAGTAAGTTTGGTATATTCAGACCTAGTTGATGTTTTATTATATAAATCCTAGAGTGCCTGAAGCTTACATTATAAAGATCTTTTCTAGAACTTTGATGTAAGAGGATATAAACAGTATTGAACAAGATCAGGCTACCTGGGAACTGATACACTTAAGTATACTTTTTAGACTAAATCTGTGATTATGGCTTGTTTTCTTATTTAACTCATAAAAATAAAACACATTGGATGGCAGGTGGGAGTAGTGAGGAGTTTATGTCTTTTAGTTGGCTATCTTTGTTTCATATCAAGATAGAATGTACAATATCCTTGGCTTTGGACCTACAGAAGCAAACACATTTTTCTACTTGCTGCAACACAAATTGCTGGGCTCCACTCCAGAGTTTCTGTTTCATCAGGTCTTGGGTAGGGCCTGAGAATCTGCATTTCTAACAAGTTCTCAGGTGATGGTGCTGCTGTTGGTTCAGGAACTACATTTGTGAGAATCACTGCTGTGTACTAACTATAAATTGTAGAAATCTGGTTCCATTAATAGAAGAAAGCTTAGTTTGGTCTGGGATAAGAACCGTACAGGTTATGCAGATGAAATCATGAAAGATGCAACCCTTGATGCCAGCATAGTGTTGGGTTTAGGTAATGAGCAATACACAGTGACATTAACACAATCCATGTTTTTCATGACTGCAAGTCCTAGCCAAGTATCAAGTGAGAAATTCTGTTCCCTTTGCAAGGCTGAGAGAGACAAGGGGATTCTAGTCAAATAGGATTTAGAGATTAACCCCATGAACACAGGAGTAAGTTGTATGTCCCTTTTTTTTTTAACTGGTAAAGGGCTTTGAGTGCTTATGAAATTGAAAGATTTGTGTGTTTTTAAAAATATTAGCCATGTTTATTGTTAAGGGTTTGTTTTTTTTAACTGTAATTACGGAGAATAAGAGAAACTTTTTCCAAAAAAGAGAAATCACTGGGATTAGTTTATCTCATTGGAATATGGAGAATATAGTCTGCTGCATAAAATATCAAATGTGCTATGGATTTTCCATTTTTTAAGTCATTTGTCATTGTATTGTTTGAGGTAATACTAGTGATTCTTGTAATGCATTTGAAGATGAAAAATAAAGGCCAAAATCATAGACATAGTGCAGAAACTGGATATTGGGGACAGCTATGAAGGAATACAGGCGCGCGCGCGCACACACACACACACACACACACAGAATACACACATTTTTTTTTTTACACACATATTTTTTAAAGTTTTATTTATTATTGTTAGCTAAGGGCAAAGATATCTGTGCTGAGTTTAGGTGTCCTATGTAGAATCTTTGAGTTGAAGAGAAAGGAAACTCTGGAAGCCACGCCTTTTCATAGAGGAGTTTTGCTTTAACAAGTTTTTCTTGCTTGTCAACTCTGTAAGTTCTGTTGTTCCACTGCTGATAGCCTCAGTTGGCCAGCTGGTCCAACCTAGACTGTTTGAAGAAATAACTGGTGTTTAAACAGTGGCTTAGGCAGATTCCTTACTTGGAAACATTCCTGTTTTGCTTTCCTTACCTCCTCAGAAGAGTTTGGGTGAAGAAAAAGAGGGTAGAACTAAATCCTGCAGACCAGACCTGTGGTTCTGAATCTTGGCTGCACATCAAAAACACCTTAAGTTGTTTCCTAAAAATCAATATAGATTTGGGGCCCCCCCTTTCAGATAATCCGAATTAGTCTCCTAGGATGGGATGGGAGGGAGGGATTGTCTGTATTTTCAATAACTTCCCCAAGTAATTTTATGTAGGTAGCTGGGCTCTATGCCTCAGATCAAACCAGTGCTGGTCCCAGGTGAATTTTTACCAGAATGTTGTGAAACAAGAAAAATAAGGACCATATAGTGTTTTTCATGAAACTAAATTTATTCAGTTTAAAGAATTGTCCTTTGCATTGAATTAAGGCCTCCTTGTGTTTTTTGGTGCTGAAATATCCTTTTATAGAATGATGTTGATGAGGATGTCATCATCCTCATCATCCTTATCATCCTTACTCAATTTTTAAAAAATTGGAATCCTATGTTGTCCTCAAAATATTTTTGAAAATTTCCTTGTTTATGAAATCCTAAAGACTGAGTACCTCTGATCTAATCATTCTTGGAAATTGTTTTTAAGATACTTTGGAATACAGGTCCATGGAAGGTCTGAAGCCCTTGAGGCTAGATGAGTTTCAGAATTTTTTAGATTTTCGAAAAATGTTTTCTGTATGTTATATAATGCCCCAGTGTGTCTGGTGCAGCACCCTTAGTCATACACATGTTATTTCTGAGCAAAAAAGGAGTATCACACTAAGTGGGATAGATAAAGTCTGTACATAGCTTCA
Source organism: Avahi laniger (assembly GCA_963575035.1). Taxonomy (NCBI): domain Eukaryota; kingdom Metazoa; phylum Chordata; class Mammalia; order Primates; family Indriidae; genus Avahi; species Avahi laniger. The sequence goes on from CAUYSK010009749.1 coordinate 61,484, forward strand.
CATCAGTTCAGGCCAAGTTTTACTGTCACATAAGTTTTGACATAAAGTGCAAGAAAAATTTTTAGTTTTTAGAGCTTTTTGGATATTGGAATTGTGCATAAAGGGTTATAGACCTATTTGGAGGTCTGCTTTCTCATCCTAAAAGTGCCAGCAGACTTCAGATTAAATGGAGCTTTGTATGTTTATGGTAGGGAATATAATTTATTTTGATTTAAACACACTAGCATGTGGTATGAACTTGTTCATATTCTCCTTCCGAAGACCTCAGTTCTTTTGTCGAATAACATTTTTCTTCAGCCTGGTTTCCCCACCTCCATTTGGAATATTTGAGAAAATCAAAGTTTTCTTTCATAGCCTTTCTGGAATTAATGTGGAAAGTGTGAGAGTGTAGGGTAAGTGATGAAGAGCATGGGCTTTGGGATCTGAAAGACCTAAACTTAAGCCCCAGTTTCAGCACAAGGTTGTACCTTGGGCAAGGTGTTTAATGAATCTCTGAAAAACAGAGAATTTATCTGAAAAACTGGGATAATAACAGCCCCGCCTCATGGGATTGTTTTAAAGCTTGAAAGAGATAATGTTATGAAGTACTTAAAAGACCCGTTATTTTATTCTTGTCTTCTCCTCTTCTATTTGGGTAGACTACTTATTTCTTCTGTCGAGCTAGGTTGTCCATCCGGGCCTTCTCTTTCCAGAGGTTTGGGGAAGCTTGCCCTAAATGCTTTCTCAATCGTGACATACTTTAGTTTTGCCCTTGCAACTTTGATGTAAAATCTGCCTTTTCAATTGTTTCCACACCAAAAAATCCACAGGCTCCTAAGCTTTGTATGGGCCTAGTAGTTCTACTGAAAATTGAAGTTCTTAAGGTGTAGTTCATACTATGCAGTGTGAGGCCTTTCATTCTCTGAAATGTACCACCCTTAACTTTTTCTTCTTCACTCTACTTTAGCACTGTGCTCCCATTAGCCAGAGAAACATTCCCCTTTCTCCCACGGAACAGTTCTGACCTTACCCTGGTCAGAACTCAAGGAGTCTCCTCCCCAAAATTAACTTTCGGGGAGTTTCTTCCATCCAAAATGGGTACCCTTCCTGAAAAGACTTCTAGTGAATACAGTTTTCTCTACCTTGTTCTTACATATGTATTTAGGCTGCTTGGCTCCCCTCTTCCCACTGTACTATAGCAAACAAACCTTTTTTTCCAGAAATATATCAAATAAAATGAACATGTGTTCCCTTTTGGTTATTTTCATTAGAATCCATGCTACAAGATTTCTTCCAGTTTAGATAGTTCCACTGTGGCAAGCTTTTATGCCTAGCCTACAGCTTATGAGGAGAATGTTATAGCTACCTGGTGTTATTAAGTGCTAAAATAGTAAACAATAAGACATACTCCTTTTTCCAGAATAGAAATGTTTTTTCTTCCTTGAGTAATTTAACCTGTCAAAAACAGATTTCAGAGTAGTATTGTCACTGGCTGTGGGGAATAACTCTTCATACTCAATGATGGGTGCTTAGCTATAGATCCTAGCCCTTAAGGGCATGGGCTTCCTGGCTAGGAAATGAGATTTAGAATATAGCATTCTAGAAATGGCAATTAGTCAACATATCGTTTATTGAAGACCTGGTGAGTGCACAGAGGCATGCTAGAAGCTGTAAAAGACTTGATTCTTACCCTCAAGAAACTTCCAAGGTTATAGACTGCTCCCAAAACAAATAATGAGTAATGCTCTCTCAAATGTATGCATAATCAAATGTGAAATTGGAGGTGGAGGTAGGGGAGACCTTAGGCAGAGATTGTATTCAGGCTTCTATAATAGCATTTATGATATAATTGTACATTTAAAAATATGTTAAATTGTCATCAGATCAGTCTAAGACATTTAGAGGCTTTTGTCTTATTGGTGAGAAAAGTTATACATATTTTATATATAAAAATTTACCCATAGGAATGTTTTTGATTAATGCTATCTGTTACAGATGAGTTCACCCCTGTTAATAATATGTAATATCTTTTTGGAGCTGGAGCTGGAGAAATCAAGGTCCATGTGCTGACCACCATTTGATGTTATCCTGGGAGGATGATTGATTGCCTTTAACTGGAGGGAGTTAGAACTTGAAGGTGGGGGTCTGGGTGTAGAGAGCTTGCCACTGCTTGCAAGTCTGTTGATTCTACCTTTGGAAGTGCCTTTAAATGCCTGGTGGAGTACATTTTATGACTGTTTGTCACTATATTGGAGGAATTGTTCTTAGTCTTTAGTCTTTCTATATATCAGAATTACTTATAGCAAATTAACAAGCAAAAATGCAAATGTTGAGCCTTGGCTCAGGCCTGACAAATCAGAATATCTGAAAAGTGTGGTTGCAGAAAAGCTTCCAGATGATTTTGGTGTACTCCTGAGATGAGAACCACTAAATTAGAATAGGCCTTCTCACCACTTGCTAAATGCATTTTTAATCCTATTTGAGAATGCTTCTGTTTTGTTTTCTTGGGTCTGGTCCAGGGACTAGACTATTGCTGTAATTAAATTCAGTGTTGTCATTCTTCCCAGAGTGTCTGTATCCAGATTTTCGGATTCCACTTAATCAGTAGGGCAAATTTATAGATCAGTATGGGGCCCATTTTAAACAATAATAGAAAAGAGTTTGTATTACATTCATATTATCTTTCTAATCTGGCAGCCTTGAGTTTAATTTAGAAGATGCCTCTATTTGTAATTTACTTTGTTTTGGTATATTTTACTATTAGGGATTATATAAATGATTTTCCTCTTTCTCTTGACTTCCTTATCAACTAATAAGTTTTTGAAAGCTTCTTGTCAACTTCTAATTGTAGGTAAGTTTAGTTTTCTGTGTGCTTAACAAGCTCATTGACAATCTATTTGCAAGCACTGTTCTTGAATCAAATGGAAGATAACTGATGGCTCATATGTGCATTGAGATCAACCTAGGAAAGATTAGTAGTGTGATTACTTATTTTCTTTTAAAGTCCATGCAGCTTCACAATGAACAAGTGAAATAGAAATACTGAGGACAAAAATCATTGTAATTAGAGATTTAGCTGGAACTATTTTTGTTTTTTCGAGAGAGGGTCTCTGTTGCCCAGGCTAGAGTACAGTGGCATCATCATAGCTTACTGCAACCTGAGACTCCTGGGCTCAAGCAATCCTCCTATCTCAGCCTCCCAAGTCGCTGGGACTACAGATGTGCACCACCATGCCTGGCTAATTTTTAAGTTTTCTGTAGAGATGGAATCTCTCTGTGTTGCCCAAGCTGGTCTCGAACTCCTGGCCTCAAGCAGTCCTCCCACCGTGGTCTCCCTAAAGTGCTGGCATTATAGTTGTGAGCCACCACACCTGGCCTGGAACCTGTTTTTTATATCTCTATATACATATCCTCCTTTTCCCAGCCCAACCTCCAAGTAGCTAAAGTACTCCCCCTGCCTCCTTTCTTCCTTAACACCTCACCAAATGATGAAATCTGATGGGTTTATTTACTTAGTAAAAAAAAGAAGAAAGACCTTGTAAAACAAGGAGACAGAGAAATTATGTTAGTGCAAAGTATTATGTGGCACATAAAAATATGTTCTACATGAATTTAAAAGGCTTTATAAGATTATTTCTTGTATTGCTTATGTAGCTTTAAAATGTGTGTGTGTTTGTGACCCTGCAAAAATTAGAAGAGGAAACAAAAAGGAAATAAAAAATTGGAGAGTTGGAGTTTTACAGGTTAATCCAGCAACTGTTTGGGAAAGCAGGCTTACATTTGTAGGACATAAGCATTCCTACCACCAGGGAAATGAAATCTACTGCCATGGAGTGAGGATGTTTCATGTGGCTTGATAATGGATAAAAACTCTCCTGATGCTCTTCTTCCTACTACTCTGATTTCATGCCCACCATGCAACCATCTATTGCTAGTTAACACATTAACTGCCATGTGAGTTGTATTTAACTCATGCTAGTTTTGAGCCCAGGGCCTCATGAATCATATGTAACTCACATGTTTCTTCATCTTGAAGTCAAGAGAACTATTTTTCAAATTGCATATAACTCATGTAAAGAAAACAATAAAAGACTGGGCGCGGTGGCTCACGCCTGTAATCCTAACACTCTGGGAGGCCGAGGTGGGTGGATCGCTCAAGGTCAGGAGTTCAAGACCAGCCTGAGCAAGAGCAAGACCCCGTCTCTACTAAAAAATAGAAATTATCTGGACAATTAAAAATATATATATATATAGAAAAAATGAGCCAGGCATACTTGGGAGGCTGAGGGAGGAGGATCTCTTGAGCCCAGGAGTTTGAGGTTGCTGTGAGTTAGGCTGACTCCACGGCACTGTAGCCAGGGCAACAGAGCCAGACTGTGTCTCAAAAAAAAAAAAAGAAAAGAAAAAACAATAAAAAATAACAAATTTTTCATTAAATTAGAAATAATAGTTTTTTTTTTGAAGTTTTTATTATATTTTCTTAATAAAAACTGTGGCCCCAAGGAAAACAAATTTTTTTCTAGTGTGGCAGTCAATGTGTTAAGAATCTTAGGCATTTGGATTTTGAATCGTAGAGATGTATTAACTATTCAAAAAATAAATATTCCCTTCTGCCTTCCCAGGGCCTACATTATCAACTATATCTTCTCTCTCCTATATGCATAACCTCTCCCTCTTCACTAGATCCTTTCTGTGAACATTTAAACATAAACTAGACTCTCCAATCTTTAAAGACAAATAGTTTTCATGCACTTCTTACCCCTCCAGTTTCTGTCCATTCCTGCTGCTTACCTTGACAGCTGGCCTCTTTGAAAGAGTTATCTAATACTTACTATCACCTGCAATTCATCCTACCTCCATTTGGCTTTCACTCTCATTTCTCTCCAGTCTCTGATGACTGCTCTCATTAAGGTCATCAGAAACCTCCAGAGTCCTGAATTTTGTGGACACTTCTTGGCCTTCCTCTTACTTGACCTTTCAGCAGCCTTCTACATTGCCACTTTACTAGAAGTGTGTTAGTTTCCTGTGACTGATATAACAAATTAACAAACTGGAGCCTTAAAACAACAAAATTTATTCTCTTACATTCTGGATAATTCAAGAGGACCTCCTTATCTCAAGGCCCTTAATTTAATTACATATGCAAAGACCCTTTTCCAAATAAGGTAGCCTTCAAAGGTTCCAGGGATTAGGACATGGACGTATCTACCATTCAACCCACTACACAGAGGTTCTATCTTTTTTTTTTTTTTTTTTTTGAGACAGAGTTTCACTCTTTTGCCTGGGCTAGAGTGCCGTGGCGTCAGCCTAGCTCACAGCAACCTCAAACTTCTGGGTTCAAGCGATCCTTCTGCCTCAGCCTCCCAAGTAGCTAGGACTACAGGCATGCGCCACCATGCCCGGCTAATTTTTTCTATGTATTTTTAGTTGTCCAGCTAATTTCTTTGTATTTTCAGTAGAGACAGGATCTCACTCTTGCTCAGGCTGGTCTCGAACTCCTGAGCTCAAACAATCCTCCCGCCTCGGCCTCCCAAAGTGCTAGGATTACAGGCGTGAGCCACGGCGCCCGGCCTCTATCTTGATTCCTGTTATGCCACACTCTTCTGGCTTTCTTTTCAATTCTCTGACTTCTCCTCATTCTCCTTTTCGTATTATTCTCCTCTTCTACCTAACCTTTTAAAATGTTCACATATATCAGGGCTGGGTCTTGGACCCTCTTTCATCTCATTTTGCATTTTCTCCCTAGTCAGTATCTTCTAGTCCCATGACTTCAGTTACCATTTATATAAATGACTACTCCAATTTTCTATATTTAGCCAGACTTATCCTATTCTTGGTGCATATAGCCAACCTACTTAACATCACTATTTGAGTGTTTCAGAGGCATTGCAAATTTAACATGTCCAAAATAGAACTCATCACCCTTTTTAGCCCCACCCCCTTAACACCACCCAGGAAAAGTTTGCCCTTCCCACAGAGTTCCTTGGCTCTGTGAATGACATTACCATCCACTCAGTTGTTTGTACCAAAATTATCCTTGATATTTCCCTCACCCTGGCTCCCCAAATCTAGTTCATCACCAAAAACCTCCCAAAATAGTTTTGGAGTCTGCCTACTTCTCTTCTTACTGCTATCATCTTAGTCCAAGCAGTCACCTTTTTTTCATGTACATTAGAGTATGAGCTGTCTTATTGGCCTTTCATTATCTACTCTTGGTCTCTCCAATCCATTTTCCACATGGCAGCCTGAGTGGTCTCAAAATAAGAGTTGAATCATGTCACAATGCTCCTTATAATGGCTTCCATTTCTTTTAGGATGAAATCCAAAATCCTTCATGTGGTTTCTTCATGTGCCTTCATGTGGCACTGGTCCCATCTGCCTGCCCAACCTCATCTCTCTTCCTTGTAATTCTCTAGTGATCTGCCTACCTACCTTCTTTTAGTTCCTGAAAGTTCTTTCCCTCCTGCCTCTGAGTCTTTACATATGCTTTTTCCTCTCCTCCTGTTTCTAGCCAACTTATATTCTTCAAATATCAATGAAAATGTTTCTTGTTCAGGGAAACCTTTCCTAATCATCCTCCACTTCTGGACTAGATTAGATCTCCCTGTTGTTTTCTGAAAGTCCTTTTTACTTCTTTTATAGCACAGATCATAATTATTCTTAAATATTCGCTTCTCTCTCTCCTGAAAAAATGTAAATACCCCCAGGGCATGGACTGTGTACTCCATCAAAGCAAGAGTCAACAGTCAAACACAGTGTCTAGGATCTATAGGCACTCAGATATTAATGAGTAAGTGGATCTAATATCCTACTTGCTAGGATGTAACTGAGAGATGGAAAACCTGAATCCAGTATCAGCATATTTGAAGTAAAATAAAATTTAAAACTGTCATCTTTAATATTTAATTCTAAAAATGGTATTAACCAGACTGAAAGAAGTAATGAAACCATAGGAAACAGAATAGGAGAGACTAGTTTTTGTATCAATTACTGAATGGACTTTTTCCAGGCAATTCATTCGAAAGTCCCAAGTAATCTTCACAGTCAAACTGTTATCATGGCCATTGCAGGTTTATGGCTTCTGAAAAATTTCCTTTAGGCTCAAAGAATAGCTAGTTTTTGGTACAAGCATGTTGGATCTGAAAGTTGTGGGTGTTCAAAGTGTTGAACTGATGAAGCATGTATTCTTGAAATATCCTAGGTACACTAAAAGTCCCGAAGCTCTTTGTGGCTTAGAACTGAGGTCCCTATTTCAAGCCAAATATTTTAGACACAAACCCTTGGCTATGATAAAGTGCTAAATCAACTGCTTAGCAGGCCTTAGTACCCCTATAATAACTATTAACAGCTGTGTGCTTTCCCATTTTCAGCCAAAGTGACAACTGTTATTTTCCATTTTCAGCCTGTTTGCCAGGTATATAAGAGGTGGGGTAGAGGAGGAATAAGTTTCAAATCGTTCTTAGATCTCATAATGCAGTATAGTCACAGACAAGACGTAAACTCCTTTATCTATCTTTGAGGTCTACTTCTCAAAGAGCTATTTCTTAAGCAGTAACCTATTTCAGACTGCACATTTGTCTTCTTGATAGGTAAAAGGAAAGATGTGACAACTAACGGTTTGTGTTGCAGAGCTAATTGTCAGTATTTATTAAACACTCATATAAATTATCTGTTGCTTGGTAACAACTTACCTCAAAACTTAGCAAGTAAAAACAACATAGTTTCTGTGGGTCAGGAATCTGAGATTAGCTTAGCTGGGTGGGTCTGCTTCAGAGTCTCTTGCGAAGTTGCAGTCAAGCTGTCAGCTGGCGCTGCTGTATCATCTGAAGGCTTGACTGGGGAAAGATGTATTTGGAAGCTCACTCACGTGGTTGTTTATTTCCTTGTCACATGAGCTTCTCTGCAATATAGCTAACAGTATGGCAGCCATTCTGATTCTCAATCCTATTTATGTAACCAAGCATTCTCCCCACTTCTAGAAGCTTTGGGTATATTTTTTTTGTCCCCACTGCACTGGACTTTCATAATGATGTGCCTTGATATGGGTGAAGATCAAGTGAAATAATGAATGTGAAATGGTAAAATGGAATGGCTAGAAAAACACAGTGTTCAAGCATGGTGGATCGTGAGCTGGGGAAGAGCTGGAATCAGAAGAGAATGAATGTTACATGAAACTGGGAGCAGGAAAGTCAGAGAAGTCGATGATCATCCTATCTTCCCTGGTAGGTGTCTTTAAATGCCTTCCTTAAAAGTTACTAGTCTCCAGCAAAATCTCCTTATTCCTACACAGCTACTGAAGTCAAGGGGTACATTCAGCACCAGTTCACTCTCATCCAGAAGGCTCGAAAACCAGTATTGTTCTTGAACTAACCCAGCAGTACTGAAAGGTTGCTGAACCCTTGAATGTGGTATCTTCTTTGGTCCTACTATCCCACTGTGTGAGTATGTTTTTAAAAATGAGTTTGGATCGATTATGTGAATCGTAATCATTGATTATGTGAATCAGAGCGTAAATGTGAAAGTACTTTATTAATTTTTTAAATGTTCCAAATTAAGTAGTTGGATTGCTGCTGTTTGGAGACACCAAACTTTCTAATTGTGTGCAAAACAAAAGTTGAATGATAGAACATACAAATTAGCAGTTTATAACCTGTTGTGAGAGAACCATTTTCCTAGTATTGACAATACCATATCAGTGTTTTCAACTTTTTTGAAGTAGTTGCATTAAGTTCAGTAACGTCTTAGTTAATGTTGAGTTTATGGTAATTTTCCACTCCCTTTCTCATAAAAAGTGCATCCTGCTATTTGTTCCTTGTACTCCACCTTGTTCTTGAATTAGAAGGGTTATTCTGTTCTTTCTTCTTCTACCTTTCCTTTTTCCTTTACTATTGCATACTTGGGATTTGTTTTTCAGGCAAAGGTGGATATTTTAGAAAACCGAATTCTGATTTCTGATTCTCTGTGGATGGTTTCCATATTAATGGAAAAAATATCACTGGGCTGATTGTAAACAACTGCCAAATACATCTTTGGAAATATAATATGGTATAACCTGCTACCCAGCAAGTTTCAGGACCTTTAAGAGTCTCTGTAGTTAAGAATACCCCACTTACTTATGCAGTTGCCCTGACATTTAGAACAGACTCACTTCTACCATTGTTATGCTGCATGTGGAAGTCTTAAAATTAAAGAACTGCTTTCCTTCCCTCCATAGCCTTATGAAATAGTTGTTACTGATCTGTATTTGGAATAGACCTTGATTTCTCTTGTCTCTATCTGAAATACATTAAACACATGTATTTGCCTTATTTTAACCTCCTTAATTAAATGGGTTCTGTTATAAATGAAATTCTTTTAGAACTATGTACCAATGAGTTATTTTTCCAACTATTCTCTACTATTTACAATTCTGCCACGTCTTTTTAGAATATTAGAATATTATATTTCTTTCTTTCTTTTTTTTTTTTTTTTTTTTGAGACAAGAGTCTCGCTGTGTCACCTAGGCATCATCATACAGTGGCATCATCATAGCTCGCTGCAACCTCAAACTTCTGGACTCAAGCGATTCTCCCACCTAAGCCTCCCGAGTAGCGGGGACTATAGACACATGCCACCACACCTGATTAATTTTTCTGTTTTTTGTAGAGACAGGGTCTTGCTCTTGCTCAGGCTGGTCTCAAACTCCTCGCTTCAAGCAATCCTCATGCCTCAGCCTCCCAAAAGTCTAGGATTACAGGCCTGAGCCACTGTGCCTGGCAGAATATTAGATTTCTAATGTTCATAACAGGTTAGAAAATTGTAACAGCAACACAGAACTTTAAAGGGATTAAGAAAGAATATTTTAGTATATCCAGAAGAAGAGAACTTTTTCATAAATGTTGCCAAGACGGAAATGAGCAAGGGAAATAATTTGTTAAAGGAACTTAAAGACCCTAGGAGGCTTGGGGTGGGGTGGAGTGGGGATAGAATTGAAGTTGAAGAGGGGATGGGATAGAGAGAGAGAGAGTTGCCTAAGGACAGGTAAGCCTCAGGTATTTATGGATTCCTAATATTGTGGTAAATTATAAAATGTATAAACTTCAATCTCGCTTTTCAGGAGTTGAAAATCTAAGCTGGGCACGGTGGCTCACGCCTGTAATCCTAGCATTCTGGGAGGCCGAGACGGATGGATCGTTCAAGGTCAGAGGTTCGAGACCAGCCTGAACAAGAACGAGACCCCGTCTCTACTAAAAATAGAAAGAAATTATCTGGACAACTAAAAATATATATATAAAAAATTAGCCGGACATGGTGGCGCATGCCTGTAGTCCCAGCTACTCGGGAGGCTGAGGCAGGAGGGTCACTTCAACCCAGGAGTTTGAGGATGCTGTGAGCTAGGCTGAAGCCACGGCACTGTAGCCCGGGCAACACAGTGAGACACTGTCTCAAAAAAAAAAAAAAAAAAGAAAAGATAAACACAAGAAATTCATCCAACCTTTATAATACAGAAACATTGAGAACCCCCCAAAAGATAATATGACTACATTAACATAGAAATGAGAAAAAGCAAATGGTGGAACGTCTTGTATCACATGATCCTATTACTATTGAGAATAGATACTTGTGGAATGTTTGTGTTTGTATCTGCATACACATAGGGGAAGTCAGGGAGGTGATACGCATCACATAATTAGTCATTCTTAACTCTGAATGGCTGGATAATTGATGGCTTTTATTTTCTCCTTTTTGATTATAAATATGAGTGTGTATTATTTTTTGAAATATATTTTAAAGGAAAACAGAACTTGAGAATAAGGAGCAGGGGCTTACAATATTCATTAAGAATGCATTTTCTCAAACCGTTTAAACATGAAGGAAGCTATAATGATCTTATTAGGTTCTAGGACCTACAGGAATTTGGCATGGGAAGATTCCCACTCTTCCCACCCCTGTCCCATTTGTCCAGAAAGACTGAGCCTAGACATTTTTTTCCTTTAATACTTAAAGAATTGTACATCTGTATGGTTAGTAACTGCAGGACGTGGTTGGTTTTATAACAGTTACAGACTAATAGTTTCTGTTCATCTATAGTTAAAATCTTTGACTCATAACTTCAGAAGCTTCTGGAAGAATGTGGATGTTATAGGTTTATATTTCCTTGATCCTTATATTTATTGTATCCTTTCTTTTACTCCTATTTAGATTCTGTCATAATGAATGGATCCAGTGTGGCAAATACATCACCTAGTGTAAAATCCAAAGAGGACCAAGGGTTAAATGGACATGATGAGAAGGAAAACCCATTTGCAGAGTACATGTGGATGGAAAATGAGGAGGATTTCAACAGACAGGTAAAGAAAGAAATGAAAAGTTAATAATACATGCAACTTAAGAGCTATAATATTTTACTGTCAGTCTGTTACAAAAGAAATGAGTACAACTGGTTTTAGAGTAACTCAAAAATACATGAAGGCCTCATCTGGGGTGACCAGGAAACATCTTCAGCTGGTAAGAGACTAGAGCAGTAGTATGTTAGAGGAAGATACTGATATCTTTCTACCATGCTGATTAAAAGAGGACACAAACACTAGACTACTCAGTTGATAGGTAAAAAATCCCCCACCTGTCAATATATAAACAAATAGATTTGCATGTACCCCACACACACATTGTGACATGCCCTTTAAGTATAGTTCATATTACATAGTAATTGCTGCAGAGGGGTCCTGCTCTCAGCCTCATTCTAGCTAGATTTGTTTATTGGATTTCCCTATGTGACTATAAACCACTCTAGGAGATTCCTAGAATTTAAATCAAACAGAACTCTCCCCGATCCCAGAGGATTGACTTAAAACCCTTGCATCAAACCAAGATGGCTGAGCTCCTTTATCCTGCCCTGATTCCAGCTTTAATCCTAGGAACCACCGTGGCTCCTTAACTCTCTGTAATGATCAATGTGAAAGTAATGGCTTAAACTGTGGGGCAATAAAAAACAGAATGGTAGTGAGGTTATTTTCTATACTTTGTGCTTTGTTGCTTTCATTTGCTTATAGGAAATGTGAAACTCTGCATTTCATTTTGAAAATAAATGCAGACATAAGTTTAAGAACTCTGAGTGAAGATAAATATGTTTGTCATGGAGTTTTAGAAAGGTTGTGTTTGGCTCTTGTGTTGACTTCCCTTTTCCTGCCTGCCTTTATTTAGCCTCTGAATGGAAAATAAGTTGTTGAGAGCATAAACAATTTTTACTAGCTTTGGTAATACTAACATGCTTTGAATCCCACTGATCAGGATTGTACTGGGACCATGAGGAGGCATATGTCTGAGCTGTGAGTTAGCTGTGAGCTTCTATATGTAAGAGTTTAGCAAACTGAAGCAGAGTGCATGGAAAAATGCTGGAAAACTAGGGACTTGCAGAAACACGTACACACACATACACTTACATACATACGTGCACAAAGGGATTGAGGAAAGACTATTGAGAAGTTTTAAGAATTTTAATTAACTTGCTTCAGGAGAGCTAGGAAAGCAATGACAGCTGTATCCTTGGCAGTGTCTAGTATTGCAGTAAATACCAAGCCCTAGGAAGACTGAATAGGTAAACAATTGTTTGTTCAATTCCCTGAACCCTAATATTTCTCGGGTAATACCAGCTTGCCAACATTATTTTGAAACTGTTATGTGATTTCCAGTGAGGGGATTAACTATTTCAGAGAAACCTTTGTCCTTCACTGTCCAAGAGGGTTTAGGAATCTAGGATCTGACTGATGTCATTCTTTCTGTACGCCTGTATATTCTGTTTCACCACGGTGAATTGTACAGTTCTTACCACCACCAATCCCATGACAATACTAGTGTAGCTTTCATGGTAATTCAGAAATGGTTTTACATATAATGCACCTTAAATTGGATCTTAAGGAAGAAGAAATTGGTTTCTAGCTAGAAACCCCGATAAAATATCTTCTGACTTTCCAATAGAATATCTAAGAAAACAGAATAAGACAGAAACAACTTACAACCTTGCAAACTGGGAGTGACATTCACCGGTCTGTTGAAAAGATTTTCATTGACTGTGAGCCTGCTAGGACTGGATTGAAAGGTAGTTTTGAGGGGAAAAGGGGTTAAGTTCTAATAAAAAGTAGTGTCACCCATTCAAGATTTCAGAAGGTATAACTCAGGAAAAAGGAGAAGACAGACCTAAAATACTAGTTATAATTGTGATTGGTTTATATCCCCTCCACACCTACACACACACACACACACACACACACACACACAATTTTTAAGAGAGAAGAGAGAAAGACTCTGTTGAGTTAAGGGGAAAAAAAGAGCGGGTGGGGGGGATCTAATTATATGTGGTTCGTAAGATACACTCTCACTGGCAATCCATGCTGTGGAAAAGAAGAAAAATGCTTAGCAAATTTTTAAATCTTATGGGTCTTTTAGATCTTATGGGTCATTTCTAACTAGGGGATTTTTTAAATCTAAGCTTCTGCTATTTTCCCATGGGTATTTAGTAAGTAAAAGTCAGGATAGATATATTCCAAAATGTCAGCAATATTCATTCATGTATGGGTATTGAGATTAAGGGTGATTTTTTTCCTTCATTTGATTTTCTTAGTTCTAATTTCTCAATTCTTAAGCAAAGAAAATGGATTATTTCTATAATAAAGGAAACAGGTTCACATGTAAAGGCCCTAAAAAAGAAATATGTGAAGTAAAATGCTTCAGAAAGGGAAAACATAAGAATGGGAAGAGAAAAATAAATACCAGGAAATTTCAAACACAAAGAAAGCAGTATCAATACTGGATAAAGTGGAAATTGAAGGGAAAACTATTAAATCGCATTAAGATAAATTCCACAATGAAAATTTTATATTTATGAATGTTTTTTCAAGTCACATAGCAATTAAATAGATAAAGAAAAAAAGTTATAACAGAAAAGAATCCACATCCTAGTGGGAGACTTTAACTTTTATACATTTATTCATTCAGCAAGAGTTTATTGAGCCAGATAATGTACTAGATGCTTTTTTTTTTTTTTTTTGAGACACAGTCTCACTCTCTTGCCTGGGGCGAGTGCTGTGGCGTCAGCCTAGCTCACAGCAAACTCAAACTCCTGGGCTCAAGTAATCCTACTGCCTCAGCCTCCCGAGTAGCTGGGACTACAGGCATCCACCACCGTGCCCGGCTAATTTTTTTTCTATATATTTTTAGTTGTCCAGCTAATTTCTTTCTATTTTTTTAGTAGAGACGGGGTCTGGCTCTTGCTCAGGCTGGTTTCGAACTCCTGAGCTCAAACGATCCTCCCCCCTCGGCCTCCCTGAGTGCTAGGATTTACAGGCATGAGCTGCCGCACCCGGCCTGTACTAGATGCTTTGACTGATTCAAGAGACAAAACATAAGAATATAGAGTATTTATATAAAAGAATCTTGATTTAATTAACATATATCAAGGTTTGCGTGCTATGGATAGCAAATACATTATTTTTTAATACCATTGGAACATTTATAAAAATCCATTATCAAGCTGCAGAGAAAACTTTAAATTACTATAAAGTACAAATTGTACAGACATATTCTCTAGCCATGGAGAATTAAATTAGTAGCAAAAAAAATCGTGAACTATTCAGAAAAAAATTTTTTAGTTGTCAATAAACTTGGGTTAAAGAGGATATCAAAACCATAGTTACAAATGGTATGAAAATTAGTGACACTGCATATATTAATATCAAATCTGAGGGATATGGCCAAAGCTATATAGTAGTTGCTGGGATTATAGGCGTGAGGCACCATGCCCAGCTTGCAAGTATAATTTTTTTCTATACTACCATACATGATGAAAGTTATGCTACAAGAAATGCTGGAAAGAAATGTACTAGAAGATAAAGAGTACTTATATCTGAGTGGCAAAATTGTATAGAATGGATATTTTCCCTTTTTTTCTAAATTTCTATAATGGCAAGAATGTAAACTCTAAAAACTTTTTAGAAAGGCAGCTTGACCTTCTGCATCTGAACTGTAAGTGTTTCTTAGTTTATATTTTTTCTTGTTAATATATATACTGGTAAGATGAAATTTCAGCCATACCTTGGTGATATTGTGGATTCAGTTCCAGACCACCACAATAAAGCAAATAACACAATAAAATGAATCACATGAATTTTTTGATTTCCCAATGCATTTAAAAGTTATATTTACACTATATTGTAGTCTATTAAGTGTCCAAAAGCACTATGTGTAAAACAATGTACATATGTTTATTAAAAAAATACTTTATTGCTAAAAAATGTTAACAATCATGTGAGCCTTCAACAAATCATAATCTTTTTACTGTGGAGGGTCTTGCCTCAATGTTAACGGTTGCTGACCGGTCAGGGTGGTTGTTGCTGAAGATTAGAGCGACCTTGGCGATTTCCTAAAATAGGACAATAGAACCAAGCACAGTGGTACATGCCTGTAGTCCCAGCTACTTGGGAGGCTGAGGTGGGAGGATCACTTGAGCCCAAGAGTTTGAATTGTAGTGAAATCCTGTCTCTATACTGGAAATAAATTTTTTTTTTTTTTTTTTTTTTTTTAGGCAGAATATAAAACTTTTGCCCAGGGTAAATTGAGTGCCGTGTAGTTAGCCTAACACACAGACACCTCAGACTCCTGGGCACAAGCGATCCTACTGCCTCAGCATCCCGAGTAGCTGGGACTACAGGCATGCGCCACCATGCCCAGCTAATTTTTTATATATATTTTTAGTTGTCCAGATAATTTCTTTCTATTTTTTTAGTAGAGACGGGGTCTCACTCTTGCTCAGGCTGGTCTCGAACTCCTGAGCTCAAACAGTCTACCCGCCTCGGCCTCCCAGAGTGCTAGGATTACAGGCGTGAGCCACTGCGCCCGACCGGAAATAAATTTTTTTTTGTTTTAAAACTAAAAAAAGACAAAAATGAAATTCGCTGCGTTGATTGACTCTTCCTTTCACAAAAGATTTCTCTGTAGCATACAATGCTGTTTGGTAGCATTTTACCACAGTGAACTTCTTTCAAAATTGGAGACAATCCTCTCAAATCCTGCTGCTCCTTTATCAACTAACTTATGTAATATTCTAAATCCTTTGTTGTCATTTCAACAATGTTCACAGCATCTTTACCAGGAGTAGACTCCATCTTAAGAAATCACTTTCTTTGCTCGTTCATAAGAAGCACCTCCTCATCCATTCAAGTTTTATCATGAGATTGCAGCAGTTCAGTCACATCTTCAGGCTCCTCTTCTAATTCTAGTTTTCTTGCTATTTCTACCACATCTTCAGTTACTTCCTCCACAGAAGTCTTGAACCCCTCAAAATCATCCATGAGGATTGGAGTCAACTCCTGTTAATGCTGATATTTTGACCTCCTTCCATGAATTACAAATGTTCTTAATGGCATCTAGAATGGTGAATTCCTTTCCAGAAGATTTTCAATTTGTTTTGCCCAAATCCATCAGAGGAATCAGTATCTATGGCAGCTATAGCCTTACTAAATGTGTTTCTTAAATAAGACTTGAAAGTCAAAATTACTCCTTGATCTGTGGGCTGCAGAATTGATGTTGTGTTAGCAGACATGAAAACAACATTAATCTCTTTGTACATTTCCATCAGAGCTCTTGAATAACTAGATGCATTATTAATGAGAAATAATATTTTGAAAGGAACCTTTTTTCTGAGCAGTAGATCTCAACAGTGTGCTTAAAATATTTAGTAAACTGTGCTATAAACATATGTGCTGTCATCTTGGCTTTGTTTTTCCATTTATAGAGCACAGGCAGAGTAGACTTAGCACAATTCTTAAAGGCCCTAGGATTTTCAGAAGGGTAAATGAGCATTTGCTTTAACTTAAAGTCATCAGCTGCACTAGCCCCTAGCAAGAAAATCAGCTGGTGCTTTGAAGCTAGGCATTGACTTCTCTCTAGCTATGAAAGTTCTAGATGGCATCTTCTTACAATAGAAGGCTGTTTTGTCTATATTGAAAACCTGTTGTTTAGTGTAGCCACTGTCATCAATTCTCTTAGCTGGAACTTTTAGGTAACTTCTATGTCAGCACCTGCTGCTTCACCTTGTATTTTCATGTTATAGAGACTTAAACCTCGTGAACCAACCTCTGCTAGTTTCAAACTTTTCTTCTTCAGCCTTCTCACCTCTCTCAGCCTTCATAGAATTAGAGAGAGTTAGGGCCTTACTCTGTATTAGGCTTTGGCTTAAGGGAATGTTGTGGCTGGTTTGATCTTCTATCCAGATCACCTAACTCATGTTAAATCTTGTGCTAGGAAATACTTTATTGTTGTTATTTTAAGCACTTCATAGCTATCTAATTTACCTGAGATCAGAAAATGTGTGGCTGATTATAATGTTGAAATACTGTTTTCTTTTTTTGGAGACAGGGTCTCACTCTGTCACCCAGGCTGGAGTGTAGTGGCACAATCATAGCTCATTATAGCCTCGAATTCCTGGGTTCAAGCAATCTTCCATCTCCAGCCTCCCAAGTAGTGAGGACTACAGGTGCGAGACTGTGTACCTGGCTAAGTTTTAAAATCTTTTTTGTGGAGACAGTGTCTTGCTGTGTTGGCCAGACTGGTCTCAAACTGATCTCAAGTGATCCTCCTACCTCGACTTTCCAAAGTACTGGGATTGCAGGTGTGAGCCACTGCACCTGGCCAAAATACTATTCTTAAGTCTTGCTCCCAGTGACTTTTCCTCCAAATTCATTAGGTCACTGTATAGGCTAATTTGGGTAATTATTTTTCTTGACCTCCCTTCTGGTGGTGGCGCTGGTGAGCTGCGAATCTGTGACCAGGCAGCCAGCAGGAAAGAAATGGTCGAATGTGAAGCAGGAAGCCTGTTAGTCACACTAAAATCTGTAGAGTTAACCACACTCTTTATAAGAGTTAACAATGTATGCAAAGAAGTGTAAAATATCCTAGATACTCATTGCTTTGGTTTAGGTCAATGTTTAAGAAATATGCAGTTGTTTAAATATTCATGTATTTCATCTTGTTTTGAAAGAATACACCATTGATTGTATAATTTTATAGCGGTGTGCCAAAAAGTGTTCTTTAATAAAGTCTTTCAAAGGTTCTGAAAGTAATTTTCTCCCTCGGAGGTCTCATTACCCAAAAGGTGGGCCAGAAGCTGAGAGAATCGGTTTTATTTAATCTATACTATCCAGGTAGTACACTACTAACATCTTTTCTGTATCTTTTTCATATTTTTTGTACAATAGGAAATTTAGGAAGGGTTACATCTTAAAAAGATTGAGAAAAGAATTTCAAGCTCTAAAATGATTTTCCGTAAGTATCATTTATCTAAATGGAAAATACCTATGTCATATATAAGAGATCTTAGATGATCTATGAAGAGCTAGAATTTCTGCTATTTAGAACAACGATTTCCTCAGTCTTCTGATGGAATTTGGTTGAAAAAAACTAAAAATTACATTTTATCTAGCCAGTCATTAGCAGCACCTTAATTCTTAGATCTCATATGAGAACATTCTTAATTGCAGAGTAATAACCTCTGAAGGAAAGAGGTGGAGAAAAAACTGGAAGGGATGAGTCCCACTGAGGCAGTAAGTCTGAGCTGCTCCCCTTTGCTTGCTAGGTTGAGGAGGAGCTGCAGGAGCAAGACTTTTTGGACCGCTGCTTCCAAGAGATGCTGGATGAAGAAGACCAAGACTGGTTTATTCCATCACGAGACCTGCCTCAGGCCATGGGACAGCTGCAACAGCAGTTAAATGGACTGTCAATCAGTGATGGGCATGATTCTGAAGATATTTTGGTAAGAACCATATGTAGTTCCACATGGAATGTAATAGAAAGAATACAGGATTTGGAGTCACAGACTCCCATTCCGACCCTATATCCTTAAACAAGTCTCTGGAGCCCTCTGAGCTGCCGTTTCTTCCCTCATCATATGGGCGTTGATAAGGAGGTGCTTTGAAAACGATTGCTCCTCATAAAGCACTGTGAAAACATTATTGTTGCCAGAGTCCCAACTTTTATTTTCTAGTGGGCTTTTCAAAGTAGAATTGAGATTAAGGTAAAAATTTGAACAGTGAAGAGATTTCTTTTCAAATTTTCATTTGCTACTGTCCTTTTCTTTTACTATGCCCCAAATTTGTATTTAATATAGTTCTGAATGATTCTGTTACAAAAATTCCTTGCTCATTTTAGAAGGAACATAATCCTGAGGGTCCGTCTTCCACTTATAATTAGAAAACCAAGTAAATGAGTTTCCTTCCTTACATGTTTATGCAATATCAAAATTCTGTGAGTCATATAGTTCTCACATAACTCACGTTCTGCACGAGTGTGCCCTGCAGTTTGCTAAGATTTTGGATATTCATAAGGGAGTAGAGAACCAAAGAGAGTACAGAAGGATGAAAAAAAACAGAGGTTGTGGTAACCAAAGTAGTTGAATGGAATACCCTGATTTTCACCAAGGTAAGGTACTTACTGAATTGCAAAATTCTTTTTGGAATCGAACTTACAACCCTCTGATGTGAGTTTGGAAAGCATCAGGAAGGGAACAGGAGTTTAAAGCAGGAAGGAGACAATGAGCTTGCTCAGGCCTGAGTATGACAGGACCTGTTGAGAGTAGCCCATCAATGACAGCCTCAGTTACAAGGAATTTTCTTTCTTTCTTTCCCTAAAGTTAAGGGGAATGTACTAATAATAATGGAAACAGGGAGAAAATAAGTTTTAAAGTGCAGCTTGCTTAGGGATTTACTAATATTATCTTTTCATTCTTCTTTCAGAGCAAAAGTAACCTGAACCCAGATGCCAAGGAGTTTATTCCAGGAGTGAAGTACTAAGCCTACAGAAAGCTTTGAAGAGGACTTGTCTGTCCCCACATCTGGGGATATGATGCACAATAAGGCGGAGCTGAAGAGGGGGGTGGGGCGGGCGAAGGGTACACAGCAGGGAAGGGAAATGGTGGCTTAATGATACTGTGACTCTGAGTAACTAATGTGCTCAGTCTTACTCTACAAGCCTCTGAGTATTTCTCTTTTGTTCTACTGACTTTTGTTTGAAGCAGTTTCCTTTTTTGTTTTGTTTTTTAATTAGCTCTAGTTAAGGAAACTGCATTTTTCCCCCCTTCTTTAGGAATGTTCTGCTGTGTGTGTTTAAACAAAATAAGCTGACCCAGAAAAACTGGGTGTTTAAGAAATGCCCTTCTCACCCTGCTGTATACTTATGGGGCAGTGAACACCTGGAGAGCTACTTGTGGAGTATGTTAAGTGATGAGAAGAGGGATGAGCAGAAGCAGCAGGGGTTACAACCAGAATATGAGGCTCCACTCCCCTGACCCCTGGGGTTTCCTGTCATGAACTGGGATTGCCAATGGCCTACCAAGCCCATGTCTCCCTGCCCTGAACCCATTCGAGAAAACACAGACTTAAAGTACTTGGTTTACAGTAACTCTTTTTATGGTTGATGAAAGTTATAATCAGAATGGGAGGGCTGTGATGATGGTTGTCACTTGAGTCATTTAGTTACTGTTGTCCCATTCTTAAGCCTCTGTTTACAGCTACCATCAGACTCACCATTTACAAGTAATAGCACTAGGGTTGATTTGCCACATCCTCCCTCATGATGTTAATTCCCCTGTCTCCTTTCTACCCCACCCTACTCTGCTTTTCGAAAAAGATATTGTTACCAAAGGCAAATGAGAGGCCTGTGCTGGCCATCAGCATAAGCTAGAGAAGTCATCTTTTTGAATCCTGTTACTTGTGTCTTAAATTTGTTTGGATAATTTATTTCTTTTCCAGCCCCCATCAACACTTGGTCCTCCTGGTATCTTTATCAGACAAGTATATGTCATTTTTCAAGGAAATATATTTTTCAGGACACTAGGAAGAAGCTCAATTCATTTTGGATGCTTGTCGTCATCTTAACAGAATTGTGGAAAGGAACTTAAAAACAACCCAGGAGAGTGAGTCCTGCTTGACCCACGTGACTATTACCTGACCCTCCAGGATATTTTCAGTTATTATAAAATAGTACTATTCGTACATACGCAGCTTTGTGAGTTTCCTCGGTTGGCCTCTCTGGGTATGTTCCTTTTTTCTTTCCTGCCTATAACTCACTAGGGTCTTTTGTTGATACTCCTAAGGAACTAAAGTGGGCACCAAGAGCTACCTTTGTGTGTAGAGATGTAGGTGGCAGCATAGTGTGTAAAAGAGAGTGCATCCAGTCCTGGCCGTTGTCCCAGGACAAGGACTCGTGGAGGCCTGAGGATGACAGTGACTTCTGTCTGACTGCTGCTGTACTGTGTAATAGGCCTATAAGGAAAAGATTGTGTAACTTGAAATAAAGTTGGTGTAAATTCAGTATGTGGATGTGGGACAGAGGTTGGAAGGAAAGGACTAGTGTCTAGAAAGCTGAAGAAATTCTTTTTCTTATGAGTTCCCTTGTTGACTTTTGAACAGCCACAGGCTCATGTCAGTGCCACATTTAAAGTACACACTCACATCTTTTTCCTCCCTTGATTCTATAGGATGGCATCATTTGAGAAATGGCCTTCCTTGTTAGGTCACGTGTCATAGGAGAGTACTTTAGGGAACTAGTATTGCCCAGACATACATGTTAATTCTCAAAGCCTTTACTTCGAGAGAATGAAATTGTTAACTCTTTTTCAGGGAAGACTATGAATAAAGAAACTTCTTTTTTCCAAGTTTAGCTTTTACCTGGGATTGTTGCCTCTGAGAAACAGAGGGCATTGGAAATGCTTGAGTAGAGGAAATCTCTCTCTTCTGAGGCTGCTTGTCCTCCTTCCATTAGCCTGTTTTGGAAATGTGTTCAGATTGCAGAAAGAAAGGGGCTCATCTTTCCTTCTGCTGTGCTGGTCCATCTTGGATGTCAGTCTTCAGCATGGTTTCACAAGGCATATGTGGTCAGGACTAAGAAAACTTCCTGCCAGTGGAACATGGAAGCTGAGGGCTGGAGGTTCCAGTCTTATTCAGACAGAGTGTGCCAACTCTAGGTTCAGGAAGCAGCTAGCAAGGTGACTCCTTTTATACTGTGTAAGACTTGTGCATCCAAGTTCCTTTCGTAGCCCAACTATTTTTGCCATCTATTTTATGTTGTAAGTTGGGAGCACAATTATCACCCACATCACAGTCTCAGCTATAGTTGGAGTTTGCCACCTTCTTAGCAAAGGAAAATTCATGTGGGTCTTGTTGGAGCTTCACTGGGGAAAGGCTGGAAGCCTCTGTCTGTCTCAGACTGTTCCTTATAGGAGAAATTGTGGGTGCAAGCAAGTCTGGACACTTTTACCCTTTAATGGTGAGGTTTGTATTTATAAGTGATAAGTTTGATGTTGAATTTCAGCCGCAACTCTGTTCTAACTTTCTTTATTGGCAACTGCAAGTTTCAGAATTTGTATAGAAATGAAACATGTATTTTTAACAGTTGCCAATCTGGCTGGTCCCAGTGTTAGTTTATTAGTGATTGATTTCTGATTATTTATTTGGCTCTAAAACTCCAAGATGAAAATAATTTTCTCTCTTTCTCTTCAAGGGAAAACAAATATAAAGGAATGACTTTTCAGTTTCTCCAGGCCTTTGAACTGCAGCAGAAAATTCAAGGATACAGTCTAGGCCTGTGCACAGGCAGCTCTGGGTCTTTGGGCCAGTTTCTCACTACAGTAGTTGACTTCGGAATCACATAAGGTCAAACCAGAAGAGATAATCAAGAAAAGGCTGGACCTTTGTAGCATCGTTAAGTTTCCAAAGTCCTAGCTGCTGGGGTCTCTTTAATTAAGGTTATAATGCTAACCATGTCTTGAAAACAAATGTTTTTAGTGAAATACTAAGCAGCATTTTCCAAATTGTTTATTGTTATAATGGCAAAGTTTTGTCTGATTTTGGAGAGGGTGGCAAGTAAGGAAGTCAGGTGAATACTCTGGCAGTTAACACGTTAGAGAGGAAAGTTGTATGAAGAGATAACCAAAGAAAACAGCCTGAATGAATCTTCTTGCATTAGGACTGCTGCAAACCCCATGCAGTCTACCCTGCTGTGATTGGGGGGGGCAGGCCTTCTTCAATAAGGGTCCCACCATTACAAGCTTTCTGCATTTAGTTGATATTGAGGTGCGGGAACCAGTAGAGACCTGACAAATCCGTCCAAGATTTGGAGATGTCCACCTACTGGGAAAGACTGTATCCCCGGCCACTCTTCTCTGGGATAATGTAAACATCATTAGTTTAGGAAGTGGGTGGAGAAACAGGATTGATCCTGATTTGGGGTATAGGGGATCTTGCGCTCCTACCTCTGCCCACAGTTGCCCATGTGAATCATTTCACTGCTCATTGCCCATTGGGATCATTAGTTCTGCTGGTCTTGCCGCTGTATAGTACCCCAAGTACCTTCTGCTACCACTGTTCGCTGCCTTGTGAATTTCATTCCTGGACTTGGTTAGTCGCAACTTGGAAAGGGTTTTTTTTCTTTGTTTTAATCTTCTTCTGTATTGAAGCTGCTATTGGTGACAGGGACGGGAGCAGGAAGCCAACCCAAGGAAACATGCAAGTTTCCTGTGTACTACTTGGCCTTCTGCCCTCACTGCCCAAGCCCTGCTGCTGTTCCTAGTCAGTCTGGTTTTTAGGGGGGTTGTGGGAATAGGACAGCTGGCTACACTGATCTCTACAGGGTGTCAACCAAGAGATTCACATTCCCTGTTTCCGGGAGACAAGAGAGAAATGTGTAAAGGGACAGGTACACTATATTTTAAAAGAAAAAACTCCTTCAGATTTTGTTACTTTGAGTTTCATTTGTGACATTTGCTGAGCTTTCTTCTCCAGTGCTACCTTCTTATTAGCTACCTTTTCCTTAAAAATAATAAACATTCTAGGCTATTTAACACTATAAAAAATACTGAGATAATAGTAAAAATTTTGAAATGTTTTACTAATTTACAGTTGCTAAAATGTATTTACTATAAAATAGTAAAATATTTCACTCTGTAAATCAACACTAAGTAATAATCCTGTCCTGTTGATTGTGAGCCTTCAAAAATGTTTAATGCTTTAAGGGTACTTTTGGAGGCAAGGAGTCCTTTTTTAAAAAAAACAACTTTAATGAGGCATATTTTAACATGTCATAAAATTCATCCATTTCAGGTGTATGAGTCAGTGATTTTAGTAACTTTCTTTAGTGGTGCAGACATACCCATTACTCAGTTTTAGGACATGTTCATCCCTTCCAGTAAGATCCTCCATATTCATTATTATCGTCAATCCCTGTTGCCACTCCCAGCTCCAGGCAACCACTAATCTATTAATATTTCCTGTCACTATAAGTTTGCCTTTCCTTCACGTTTCCCATCAGTGAAATCATAAAATATGTGGTCTCTTGCACCTGGTTCTTTTCACTTAGCATAATATTTTTGAGGTTCATCCATGACATGTAACATGTTTTGGTAATTCCTTTTATTGCTAAGTAGTATCTCATTGATAGATAACCACATTTTCTCAGCAGAGACTCTTTCTTTTAAACTTGAATTTCAATTTCTTGTGGTCTAAATGGAACCCTCGAACATGGGACTTGTAGGGGAAGCTGCTGTGCATGTCAAAAGAACTACTTATCAGAACCTGCTTTGTCATCCCAAGCTCCATATGAGGAGCCTGAACTGCTGCAGAATTTTTTAAATAATTTTGCAACTTCTTTTTTATGAGGAACTTTTGTGCTACTACACGTCAGGACTTTTAACACACCTGATAAATCCATTTAATGAGTATGAGCATTGTGTTTGAGAGGACAAGAAAGTGAAACCATCAGTGCTGTATTGGGTATTTTTCCCTCCCTCAGACTGGATGGGGAAAATCTCTGAACTTCTAAGTAGAGTGTTATGTCTCCATTTACAGAGCTAAACATGTATTAAAGATAGTGCTGCCTTTGTTGTACAGATTTGAGGGAAGGGGGGCCCACAGCAAAGGCAGAGAAGGGAGAGATGGTGGAGCTTGTAGAACAAGAAGCCCAGAGGGTCTGTGCATGGCTGCCCAGCTGTGGGAGTGGATGGTGAAGTGCTGATGGCACCTCCAACAGACCCAGGAAGTCTGGACTTTTGACCCTTATCCCTGTTTCACAAGTGTTTAAAAGCTGTTTTGCTTTTGATTTTTTCCTAAATAATCATTACATGGTAGGTAGATATTAATCCTTCTTTGGGGGAGGGACAAGGCTTTAAAAGTGAAGAAAATAATTTTCATAAAAATATCAAAAATGGAAAAAAGTTACTTTGTAAAAAATTTGCTATACAAACTAAATGGCAGCTGTTGAAAATCTCAATAAAATGAAAATAAAATGCATTTGCTAGCAATGGTACCCTTTTGCCTAAAGTTGGGTCATGAAATATCATACTTGGGGAGTGGGATATGTGTTGTGTATGTGTGTGAGACACTTTTTGTCTAAAGATGGATCATAGTTGCACAATTTTCCTTACAACTAGGGTTACAAAGTGGTAAAAGCATGTGTGTGGAAGTCACAGATCTAGGTGAATCCCACCTTTATTATTTTCTTTGTGCCTTCAGCCTGAACCTCAGTTTATTTGTAAAGGTATGACACCTCTCCCCTCACCAAGCTTTAATGAAAACTAGAATTTAATTTTGAAATACTGCCTGACACATGATAGGCAGTTAATACATGGTAGCCAATAGTGGCAATAATATGTACAGCTTTGAATGAAGAGATAGTAACGGAATCTTTAGGCTAGAAGGAAACTGGATAGTTGTCATTTTCCTGTTCCTGGGCAAAACTGATTCCAACCTAGAAATCAAATAAAGGGATTCTGAATCTGCCTTTCAACTACAGAACAAGTTTGAGAGCCTGCAATGTACCAAGCGTTGCCTTAGGCACTAGAGGCTACTGGGTTAACACGCAGTGGTAGTCCCTGCTGTCGTGAAGACAACAGTGGGTAATTGAGACTGACTTCAATTTACACCAAGCTTGAATCTCCCAGTGATTTCTTGAGGGGCTTTATCATACAACAAAGAGATGCAGGACCAGACCAGGGCCCACAGGTTTTACTTTTGAGCCCTATCATTTCTTTGCCTTCTTCCTAAAACCAGGGGCAGGGAAATCTGAGCTGACTTGCCTATTTATAACTTTTTGAGATACCGTAGTTATGTGTATAAAGGGCTGATCTATTAGAGTATAACATCCTTGAAGATATGAATGGTATATTCATTTTTTTAATTTCATTAAACTTAATTGAAGTATAATACATTATAGAAAGGTACAGATATCTTAAGCATGCAGTTCTGTGAATTTTCACTAACTGAAAGAGTATACTCATTTTTAACCCACAGAGCACTATCACATCTAGAAGACATTCAATAAATGTTTGCTGAATGAATGAGACAGGTGAGGCTGTACTACTGTCCACAAGATCACACAGGTAAAGGCAGTGCTAGCCTCATTCAAGCCCAGTGCTTGTTCCAAGCTCTTTTGCCTTATCACAGGGCTGTTAAAAGTTCAAATAAGATGAATGTATACATCTCTAATACCTTGGTAGTATAGAATCCCATGTATTGCTCCTGACATCTTCTTGGGGAAAGGAAAGTATAAATTTAAAATTAAACAGGGAGAAACATCAAAAATCGCTTATGATTTTCAGCACTGCAATCTGTGTAATAGAGCCTTACTGAGGAATAAATAACTTCATCACATCTCCTAAATGTGACAGGAACTAGGAACACATCTGACCTTACAGTTTTAAATATTGCCTTTATTTTTTCAACTAACATTTACTCAACACTTATATGCTGGGTCTAAAAAAGACGTGCTCCTCGCTCTGCTCTAAAACCTCCACTGTCCAATTGCAATTGTAGCGTCTAGACATAGTAAGGGTGATTGTCATGAACTTACAGAACATAAGTAGGTCTTAGTATTTATAAACTCTTTTCACCAAAATAACACTTGATCGTCATCCCAAGAACATATTTTTAAAAATCTCCAAAGCTCACCACTCATTAATAACTCAATAAGGACTATGGGATATAGCAAAGGCACCTCTGCTGTGTCCTTGTTCTCTTTGCAAGCTTTTTACCAGGTGATGGACTGGAGACTTGCTGAGTGCTGGACCCCCAGTGGTTTGGTCATAGCTGGATGTGAAGATGACTGGCTATCCTTTCAGAAGGGACTTGGCTTTAGTTCTTGCTCAGAGCTCCAGCTTGCTGCTTTGGTGAGAGCTATTGACAGTCTGTTCTATATGAATGCTACACTGTAAAAGACCGGTATCATCTGACTCGGGCAACAAGCTAATGTATCCAAGACCTCTCAAAGCAGTGGTCCCCAGCCTTTTTGGCACCAGGAACTGGTTTCATGGAAGACAATTTTTCCACAGGACTGGGGCTGGGGGGGTGGGTGGCAGGGGGAAGGGAATAGTTTCAGGATGACTTAAGCACATTACATTCATTCTGCAGTCCGCTGATGATGATCTGTGTTTGCAGCCACTCCCCAGTGCTAGCATCACTGCCTTAGCTCTACCTCAGATCATCAGGCATTAGATTCTCATAAGGAGCATGCAACCTAGATCCCTCACATGCACAGTGTACAATAGTAGGGTTTGCACTCCTATGAATCTAATGCCACCACTGATCTGACAGGAGGTGGCACTTATGCAGTCATGCGAGCGACGGGGAGCGGCTGTAAATACAGATGAAGGTTGGTCAGTCACTATTCCGTCCACCACTCACCTGCTGTGTGGCCCAGTTCCTAACAGGCTACAGACCAGTACCAGTCTGCAGCCCAGGGGTTGGGGACCACAGCCTTAGAGGGCCTAATCAGAATTCAAAAGCTGTAGGGTAGAACTCCCTCAAGTGCAGATGTTGGACCTCTGCAGCAGAAATTACTCAAGCCATTAGAAATCAAAATTCCCCATCCCATCCTTAACCTACTACATAAAACACAGAGTGGGAGAAGGGAGAAAACGGAAGTCTGACTTTAAAACAAACTCTTGAATGACCATTGTATGTAAGTTTGAGAACTGATGTCCAGGTTATGATCCATCCATGCCTTCTAATGGTCTATACTCTGAACATCTTTAGATGCAACCACTGTGGATCAAGATTCTGTCTCCAGTCTTCCCCAAGCAGCACAGACAGCAGAACAAGAAGCTTTACGCTTATCTTCACTGATCAAACCACAGTATCCAGAGGACAGGAATCCTGTCTGCTCTTCATGGATGTTCCTCATTCCCAGGGCCATACGAGTACAGTGTCATGTTATAAGCAGAGTCAGGCTAAGTGGTAGCCAGGAACAGACAGCCCACCCAGTTAAGCTGTGCCTAGTTGGCCTTCTTGGATGTCAACAATCATCATAACCTCTCAAGAACTCATTCATACAAAAAACTGCAAAGTGTCCTGCCTACCTGCAATTACCAAATCCAGTGAGGTAAATATTTTCTCAGACTAGAATTGGACCCTGTTCCCTAAATCCTACTGGGAGTCTCAGGAGAGGACACAGGCCTAAGGTTACTCCAGGTGATATTTTGCATGGAGAGCACTTAGTTCCACTAACTGTGGTTGGGTAGGAATCATTACCACTTTGACAGAAGAAAACTGAGGTCACAGGTTAACTGGCAGCCACACAATGTATATGTGTGGTAATGTGGAGGGAGGGTTAGCACACACAAATTGTCTTCCCAGGTGCATGGTGACTGGATACAGACCACAAGCCAAGCACCTGGGGCTGCGCTCTAAACCTTGGACGAAAACTATTCCTTAGGCCTCCAGGATACCTGTTGGCAGGTGCACTGAGGATAAACACAGCAAGTGTGTTTGATAACACAATCCAATTGAGGAGTGGGTAAAGTGCATTTATTTTCTTCTATAGGTGTTTTTTTCGTTAAAGGAAAAAGGAAGAAAAAGACTCCTCCCTTTTAGCACCCAATGTCCACTGGGCTTGGAGTGGGTGGAGCCAGGGCCAGCCCCCTAGGAGAAGGTGTAGGAGTAGAAGGCAATGGCATTGACACTGTAGTCCATGGGGAGGAGGTGCCCGATGTGCCTGGCCCCTAGGCTGGCCCCACCCAGGGCGGAGGAGTGCCTCAGCTTCAGCAGGGTGAAGCTGGAGAAGAAGTTCTGAGCCTGGATCTCTCTGCCCTGGGTCAGCGCCAAAAGAAATCCTGGAGGGAAGAACACAGGACAGAGATGAGAGAAGATCAACAACTGGGGAGGAGGAGGGGACAAGGATGCCCAGGCCCTGAAGCACTCCTGTAGAGGTGCTGGAGGTGCCCACACGCCAAGTCCCCAGCACACAGGGTGCACCAGAGCTCATGGCTCCACTAACAGCTGTGGGTCCTGGAGCCAGCAGCCCGAGGGGCCTGCCCTCCTCTCAGTTTCAGAGCATCCGATGCCAAGAACTCAGAATAGCAATGGGGGTCCTTGAGCTCTATTTCCGATGTCTGATGGAAACCATGCAACTCACTGAGGTAAGGCTACCAGGGCTAAGAAGTCATGTTTCTTTCCTTCTGGCCAGGATTATACTGACTTGGGATGTCACCACAGGTTTTAACATGCTAGTAAGTGCTGTCATGTTAAGTTAGATTTGTCGTTAATGAACTTTTTAAAAAGTGGCTATTATTCAATAAAGCATTTGGAATGTAACATCTTTGCAAGAGCTCAAGGAAGCTGGACAGGACATAGTAAAAGAGTTCAAAGGCAGACTGAGGTTAGGGGCCTTAGTTAGCCAGAGGCATCAGTGGCCTGCCCAGGCCTCAGGGCCCAGGTCCTGTCCTTCCCTCCTCCCCCCGCCCCAGACTCACCTTCCTTCAGCAGCTCCCAGCTCTTCCACACAGAGCCCACGCACAGGATGGGGAGGCCAATCTCCCCTTGGAACAAGACCTGGGCAGAGAGCAGAAAACGGATGCTGGGGGCTGACCAAGCCTCACCAGTGCTGCGGGGATAGTTTTTCAGACCAACCCACCCCATCCCAGTTACTCTCCCTCCAGCCAAGAACCAGAAGGCGGCAGACTCAAGGAAAGAAAAAAAAGGAGGGGGAAAATAAACTCATAAAGGCAAGGGAGAAAAGAGGAAGGAAAAAGAATTAAGCAACAACAGAAAGGAAGGAAAGAAGGGAGGGAAACAGACAGAAACATTACTAAAGGGGACAGCACATGCACATCAAACCAATTTACTAGATACAAATGCAGATTACGGGCCAGTCACAGAGGGAGGCACTCGACCAAAGAACTTGCTTGTTACAGACATTCTGCAGAATTTTTCTCATATTCTAAGTTCATTTAAAATAGTATCCAACTTACACAGGGTGTGAGGGGCAGTCCCATCCCTCATGAGAAAGGACGAAACCTGGCCCATCAGCTCCCCACCTTCATTTCCCACCTCAACTCACCGGGTCAATCTCAGGCAACACTGCTACCACGTGTCTGCCCAGCATCTCCCCAGCCTTCCTGAAGATATAGCGGGAAAGGGGGTCTCCCTGCTGAGCACCTGGGGTAGGGAGGAGGGAAGAAGGGAACTGCTGAGTACTTAGGGAGCTGCCACTCCTGGGTTATCCCTTCTCTCTGTTGCAAGGCAGCAATTACAGAAGCACCTAAGCTAGCATAGGTCTAAGCACGGATGCCCACCTCCTGACATGTCGGTGAGCAAGCCTCCACTGCCGCCTCTCCACCCTTCCCCCCTTGGAGGGTGCCTTGTGCAAAGGTGGCTCACTCAAGCATTGGGAAGGGCAGCACCCCTAGAGGAGATGCTGGCACCTAGTCTGCACTCCAACTTGCACCAAGTTACTGTGAGTCTGTCCCTACAAGTCTCTCAGCTCTGGGGATCCAGGACCCTGGCTGAGCAGCTGGCTGGTACTCCTGTCAGTGCCCCCCACCCACCTCCAGCAGTGTGCTGCTGCTTAGCCCCTTCCTGGTTCTGCTCTGGAGGGGCCTCTGCCCAACAAGATCTAAGAGAGCCCTAGAAAGCCCTGAGGCCTCAGGAATCCAAATTAACGGAGTATGGACCTCACAGTGGAGAAGAGCAACATGTAGCACACAAGCCCTATGTTCAGCTTCTCCTGACACCCAACAAAATACGCCTAATCTCTATAATCCCCTAATTCTCTGAGTATAACTAGCTAAAAAAAAAAAAAAAAAATTACAGATTTGTCCAAAGGACAACTGCTTCACAAATTTCTCAGAAATAGGCACTGCCTGCATGCACAGCCATGATGGTTATCAAGGAGGGAAATACAGGTAATCCAGAACGATTGTCATCACAACCCACATACTCTTCTGCCTCCACTCCAAGGCCTGCCACCACCAAGGCCAGTAGTGGCAGAGAACTGAGGTCACTTGGTGAGAGGGAAATTGGTATCCAGTCCCCATGTGGACCCCACTTCACCCCTCAATTGGGGAACAAAGCCAGATAAAACCCTGCCCCACCTCCAGTACCTTCTGCAATTTTCCGGCAAAACCCAGCAAACCTGCATTTATCAAAGTCTCTATACAGGTGGGTGAGTATTCCTAGCCGATCTGGCACCTAAGAGAGAGAGAAAGGGCATAAGATGGTCAGCAGAAACAAAAGAAAAGAAAATCTCTACCTGCCCACCCAAGTTGGCCTTCCTAATGTCTCTACCACTTAAAAAGCTAGAATAGTTTTTTTCGGTCTTTAGCTCCAGAAAGTACAAGGATTTGGTACTTCTCATTTGAGAAAAGTTCTTTGTTTTCCACAACATGAACTTCATTGCTTCTTCCAGATTACTTAGAAGACAGCACAGAATACAGATTTGTGTTCACCAAAGCATATTATGTAGTTCCTTGAGATGCTCTTGAAAAGACTTCTTTGGTCAAGGGAA
Organism: Avahi laniger; assembly: GCA_963575035.1. Taxonomy (NCBI): domain Eukaryota; kingdom Metazoa; phylum Chordata; class Mammalia; order Primates; family Indriidae; genus Avahi; species Avahi laniger. Next base: position 93,260 of record CAUYSK010009749.1, read on the forward strand.
TCTAAGGAATACTGCATTTGGTAACTCTCTCTTGGAGAGTCACAATGCACATTAGCAAATTAAAGGTTCTGAGAAGTCCTGCCACCAAGAAATTGACTTGTTTCTCCCAAATTTATCTGAACACAGAGGATCCTTCTTCCGCCCCAATAAACTTACATGCCCTTAACACCTCTAAGGTTCTGAGGAACCAGTGATTCCCCACAATACATTTTAGTAAATGGAACGGGGGCACCTAAAATTTGAGTTCCTACGGCAATATACTAAGCACTTTATATACTATCTTATTTGATCTTTGTAACAACTTTGTAAGAATGACTAAATGACAGAAGAGGGAACAGTAGACGTATCAGCAGAGTTTAGAACCAGTTGGCTGAGTCAGGCTAGCTTAACTCCACTTCCTACAGCAACTGCTATAAAGTGATTTCTCTTCCTGGTCCCCCCACCCCTACTCCTCAACTTGAACCAGACCAAAGTTCCTCTTTAATCACCAATCCCTCAGCACTGAGAGTACAGGTCCTACTTGCCAGCATCTCTGATGGCCTTCCTTGGCCCCAGCCCCAAAGACTAACTGGCCCTCACACAGAAAGACACCTATCAAATAAATGTATCTGCCTTTCCTCTCCCTTTCACCTCCTCTCCCACCTTTTCACCTCTGGTTCTGCTAAAGGCAGCTGTTTCCTAACCCACTACAGATGAGCACAGCACAGACAAGGAGTCAATCCCCACTGCTGAGTAGGAGGCTGCACCTCCCCCAGAACTCTCCCTGCCCATCTCTTAGCGGGCTCTCCTGACCCATACAAGCCAGAAGTAGCTCACCATCCAAGGCACTTGTTCTGTCTCTGCCCCCGACTGCACCTGCACTTTTCATTCTAGACTAGAATGCCATCTGCTTTCACCTCCCCGCAGGCACTAGCTGCCCGAGAATGAAGTCTGGCTACCCATCTGTCCACAGACCACCCCTTCTCCCGTCACCTTCCTGGAACATACTCCCCGCATCATTCTGAATCCTGTCCTATGACTTCTACACCCCACAGCTCTGACTCACAACTCACCCTGATTACCCTTTGGTCCACCCAGTCCCTCCCCTGCATCCACTTCTGCTCCGAGTCTCCCACTGCCTACCTAAGGTGTGCATGTTTACTGGGGGCAGGGAACGTACCTGGAAATAGCTGAACATGGCCTGCTTAACATAGCCAATATCATGAGGAGCCGCCTCTAGGTTGTCGATGGAGTCAAAGACTATTTTCACTGCTTGGTGTGCAATCCAGTAGGCTGCAGAGAGCAAAGAGGGCTAAGAAGATGGGAGCGATCTCCCTGAGCTCACCAGGAAGGCAACTCAGACTTGGGTAAGTGATCTGCTAGAGTTTTATAGCAAATTAGGTTTCTTGATTGCCAGTCTTGGGGGCCTCTAATCAAACCGTATCTGACTGACCAACGTAAGGGAAAGCTGGAGGGAGAAGACAGAATAGGTGAGGCTGTGTCACACCAGCTCCCACCCAAAAATAAGACAAGGTCAGTCAGTTGTCACAAATACCACCGGAGTCACTGCCATGAGCTTGACCCCAAGGCCCCCTACGAAAATGTACACATGCTGCCTATAAAGAAGTGGTGGTGGGAGGAGCTTTGGCAGCCCTTTCCCACCAGCAGACCGGAAGGGCATCTCCTGGCATCTATGGCCTTAACCCTCATAGTTTCAACTCCTAAGGACTCCAAAAGTCAACACAGGTAGGCCACTGCGCTGAGGCACGAATCTGAACCCCGGGCGCAAGTCACTGCTGAAGTGCAAGGGCAACAGGAAGTCCAGCGTTTACATCATCCTGCTCTTGGAATGGTCAGGTTCGGGAGCTGTCCCCAGAAAGCCTCATTCAGCAGGCCAAGGGCAGGGAGAGGAAAACAGGGAGCTAAAGGAAGGGGAGGTCTAGGACCCTGAGCCAGGCCCAGTCAGCATGAGCTCACCTGAGCCCTCGTCTCCCATCATATGGCCCCAGCCACCGCAGCCACTCTCAGAGCCATCAGGGTTGATGAGCCTGCAGTTGGAGCCTGTCCCGGAGATGAGCACGATCCCACCTGGGGAAAGGGCATGGGAGGCTCAGTGTGGCCAAGGCCTTGCACAGAGTAACAACTGCCGACTGTGGAAAGACAGGACAGAAACCAGCCCCTGGCAAAGGGATCACCACCCAGTCTTACAGAGGAGAAAACTGAGCCCAGCTAGTTTCCTGACTGGGGGTGAGGGCCTGGGTCTCAGAGAAACTCCAATCATATAGAGCCCTTCTCTGGAGGACAAAAAGGAACATGAGTTTGCACCTCCTTGAGGGAACAAGCTCTGTGCCTAGCCAGTCTTCAAGTGACTACCTGCTTTATTGAGAATCTACTATGTGCCAGGGACTGTGCTGACCCTGTTCTCATAGTGATACTCATTCAATACCCTAAACTACCTTACAAATACAATTACCCCATATCACAGATAAGGAAATTGAAACTCAGAGAGTTCCTTAACTTCTCCAAGATGGCACAGATGTCAAAATAGGAGATGGGATTCAAATGCCAATGCTGTGACACCAACACTCTTTACACTATCACAGAGATCCCCCCACACTCTCCTCTGTACTCACAGCTCCTCTCTGCCTGCCTGCATCACCACACAGACCCCAGGGGCTCCCTCCGCTGCAGTGGAGTCTTATGTGTGACTCCGCTCCTAGCTTCCCATCAAGACAGCTTTCCTGCCGGCCCTCCTTCCGTCCGGTCCTTGCTCTGGCAGGGACTTAAGCTAATGAAAGGCGACTCAAGGGCAATATGACAGAGGCTGCCTTCCAGATATTTGCAAGACAAGTTTTGCCAGCTACATCCAAGGGGCTTTCCCAAAAAACCAGTTCTCAATCTCATCCCTCCCTCCACCTCCTCACCATCCGGCGTAGCTGTGGCGATGGAGCCGGCGGCGTCGGTGGTGATTAGGTAGCTTTCACTCAGGTAAGGAAATCGGTCCCTCAGCTCCTCCATCAGGATCCTCACCGCGTCCTCCTGATCCCCACCGCTCAGGGATAGGCCCTAGGCCACGCGGGAGGTGAGCCAGTGCGCACAGCCCTGGACCCAGCTCTTCTCAGCCCCTCCCCTCCTGCCGCCTGACTCCTGCTCGCCACATCTGGCCACGCCCTGCTCATCCAGCCTCAGTCCTCCTGCCACCCCACATAAGGACCCCTCAGAAGGCTGTGGCTGCACGAACTTGGACTGGGGATGGACAGAGCTAAGAAGGGATTCAGGAATGCCAGCTTTGGGACTGGGGAGGACAGTAGTGCTCTTAACAGAAGACCAGGCAGAGAAGCAAGGGGCGGGGAGACGGAGAGAGAAGCTTAGTTTAGAGTACTCAGGGTTTGGCTATGCCTGCAGAACATCTCATGGTATATCCAGGGAGTAGCCAGAGCTACAGTAACTTGGAAGAAAGATCTGAATTGAGAATAACAATAGCTAACATTTAATGAGTGCATACGGGTCAGGTTCTGTACTAACCATTTGGGGATATGCCATGTCATTTTACTTTCCCAACAACTCTGAAGTAACTACTGCTATCCACATTTTCCAAATGAGGAACTGAGGCTCAGAGAAGGTAAGTAACCTACTTAGGGTCACACAGATGTTGAATGACAAAGCTGGGATTCAAATCAGGGTCTCAGTGGCTCTCCAAAGCTCTGTGCTCTTCTAACACATTTGTGGCTTATAGGTTACAGCTGAAGCCACAAGAATGGGTGAGATTTTGAAAGTTTTGATACCAAGGACTAAGCCTTGGAGGTCTTTTCCTCTACAGTCATCAAACTCATCTAGTCCAAACTTGCTACCTGTCTCTAGTCTTGGTGATGGCTTAATTCCCAGATTCTACCCCAGACTCACCAAGCTTCGTAGAGGTATCAGAGGATCCACCCCTGCTTTCCGTTTGGCCCTGTTCACCATCTCATTGATTCGCTCCACACACTTGTCTGTCCCGATCAGCTGGCCCCAACCAAGGGAAGAAGGAGTTACAAAGGCTTGCAGGAACTGTGTTGCCCCTACCAACTGTTCTATGCGCCCAGCCACCACCTGAATAGGAGTTACAGAGAATAAAATCAGAACCGAGCCCTCTGGTCCCCTCAGTATGGCTTTTACCCAGTGATTTGTGCTCAGTCCATCTGCTTCTGCCAGGATCTGCCCATCCTCCGAGAGTAAAAGGACCTTGGACCGTGTGCCTCCCCTATAGAACACAAGAGGGCACTCAGTCCTGCTGAGAAAAACCTGCAGACAGAGCGAAGCTTGTGCCATCCTTGTCGCAGGCAGAGACCAGTGTGACACGGAGAGGACAGCTTCAGCAAACCCAGTCACCACTCCCAAACCCACCTCTGTAGTTTGGTGTTTGCTGTGCTCTTTAACTGAAACACTGTTCTCGTTCATCTTCCCTTGGGGATGTCCTACTTACCCTGCAAGACCCTCCTTATACATCACCTAGTCCTTGAAACCTTCTGTGATGTGTGGCCTAGCCCCACAAATTAGTTAAGGCCCCATTCGTTAAGCCTTCACAGAGCCTCCAAACCTATTAAAGACTCCCCTACAGTAAAAGTGTGTTCAGTTGTTTTGTGTCTGCCTTTCCCTAGGCCGTGAGCTCCACTGGCTCAAGCTCTGAATCATTTACCTATCCTCAGAACCAGCACAGGGCCTGGCACGGGCAACACTCAGTAAACCACTGCTAAAGACAATGGTATATCTCTCTGCTTCTCTCACAATAACCAATGCTGCCTTTCAAGATCCAGCTCCAGCTGCCAAGGACTTCAAGATACCCTTGTGAGAAATGCTGACCCAATGGCAGGGAGAGTTTATACATAGTTAAGCAACCAAACTCTCAAAAGGTGGTTAGCAGGGGAGATGGTAGTTTAGGGGGAGACTTGGGGTGGTGAGATGTGTGTTTCTTTACTAATCAGTACTTTTGGGAATGGCAGAAGAGGATACTGAAGACCTGCCGGTCAAACTCAAAGACGACATGAAGTTTCAAGGGGTAGTTAATGCATGAGGTGGCAGATTTAACATACAAAAAAACAGCTTGACAAACTGGAAGGAGTGGGTCATATCTTACAGATGACTATAACAAGGGAGAATGCAAACTCCTATACTTAGTTTATTTTTTTAAAGTGCTACAGATACATGACCAGGGAGACAAATCCTTTTTTTTTTTTTTTTTTTTTGAGACAGAGTCTCGCTTTGTTACCCAGGCTAGAGTGAGTGCCATGGTGTCAGCCTAGCTCACAGCAACCTCAAACTCCTGGGCTCAAGCCATCCTCCTGCCTCAGCCTCCCAAGTAGCTGGGATTACAGGCTCGAGCCACCATGCCCACCTAATTTTTTATTCCTATTTTTAGTTGACTGGCTAATTTTTTTTTTCTATTTTTAGTAGAGACAGGGTCTCCCTCTTGCACAGGCTGGTCTTGAACTCCTGACCTCAAGCGATCCTCCTGCCTAGATCTCCCAGAATGCTAGGATTACAGGCATGAGCTACCACACCCCAGCCAGGTGATAAATCTTAAAATGCATGTGAAAAGACTTTGGGGTCTGTGAGTCAGCAATGAGATGTGCCTGTCAGAGAAATGAATCCAATCTCAAATTCGAAAGTACAGTGTCCTGGCTGAGGGGACAGCACCCTATATTATGCCCTGATTTGACACACCCAGGTTCACAAACCCTTGTCACTGGCAGGGACTTGGAGATCATGTTGTTCATCCTCATCTTCACTTTACGCATGTGGTAAGTGAAGCCCAGAAAAGGCAAATGTCTTGCCCACAGTCATATCCAGAGATAGAGCTATTACAAAAAGTTCAGTAGACAAGCTTCTGAGCAGGAAAAATACAAGAACAGAGGGTTCAATGTGGTGTGAGGAGCATGGAGTGCAGACAGGAATGGAGGAGTTTCAGGCATCAGGACAAGCTAGTATTTTGGCTGCCAGCTGCTCTAGCTCCCGGACACCCCCCAGCTAAGATCTTTGTCCCGGCTTCCGCCCACTCCCCACTCCCCAACCCAGCAACTTCACACCTGACACCTGTTCTGCGAAACTCTCTCCGGGGTCAGGAATGGAAGAAACGAGCTGTTTGTCCAACAGAAAACTGCGCCGTGGGTAGTTCTCGGGAGAAAGGGGCGTGGTTCCGCAAGGAAACACAAAGGACCCCCCCGGGGTGTGGCTGTAGCATGCACACAGTCCTTGCAAGCATACAGCCTGCACACAAGGGCGCCCCTGCGCGTGCACACACCTCTCCTCTGCAAGGCCTCCAAGCCCCAAATCCCAAAGTGGCAGGACCCTGAGGCGCGAGACCACCAGCCTGCCGGCCTGGCCACACTCTTCCACCCCGCCCTCGGCCCGGGATGCTCCAGGCCGCCCCTCCCCAAGCGCCCTCCGCGGGGCCACACTCACCCCTCTACACCCCCGTAGAGCGCGGCCATGCTGCTGCCACTTGCGCGCTGGTCCCGCCGTTTGCTTCCCTCCCTGAAGCCGCTTCCCTCCCTCCCGCCTGCTAGGCACCGCCCCACGTCACATGACCGCTCGCGCAGTCCAGCTGACTCCCAGTGCGCGTGCGCGGGGCGCGGCGTTTGCGCCACATTCGGCTCAGGACAGCCCGGGGTTGGGCTGGGTGGCTGCGGTTCACATCGGCTTCTGCGGAACCCGCTCAGCCCCTCCCGCCCTGCTGGAGCCGCCAGAGATGGATATCGGATCCCAAGCAGAGGAACCAGAAAGGGATGTCAGGGTTGGACCCTCTGGACACGTCACGGCCCTCCCCGCCCGTCACCTCCCGGAAGTTGCTGGCAGCTCTGCCTGGCGCATGCGCACTGCCTGTGCGCCGCGTAGATGTGACGCACACGTGATACGCTCGGCCGGACCCATGGAGATGTGGGGTTCCGGAGCTGAGCGCGCATTCGTGGGTATCCCCTCGGCCTCTGGCAGAAATTACTATAATGTCCAGGGCAACACCTGCTTGCGATGGCGAAAGTGCCACGGGCACAGGCAAACACCCGCGCAGATCGTTACACTGCGGCGGTGTGAATATTCGGAACCGGGAGGAGCTAGAAGTGGGTTGGAAAAGGATGAAAGCCTCCGGACTGTCCTGGCAGCCCTGAGAAGGGAGGGTTCAGCTATTACTCCCCACCCAGTTGAGTTCTTTGTGGAGGATATTTGCGGGGACATAGAATACCCGGCAAACTAGGAGATAAGGTTTTCCGAGTTTTTAAGTGCTTTCCAGCCACTGCCCCGCACCCCTTCCTTGCAGTGCATCGGGAGGGGGAATGAGCGTCGGAAAGGGGGAAATACTGGTCAGGTGTGGAGACAAGCTGTGGTTCCTGCGAGGCTCCTGCAGGCAGTTCTGCAAAGCCCGTCAGCTGCCCTTTGGCTTCTCTTCGGAAACATCATCTATCTTGTCCCCTGTCTAATTCTCGACCCCCCCCCCTCCTTGACTGCCAGCCGTCTTCTAAAGAAATCCTGGTCTAGGACCTTCTTTCCCTGATAGCCAGCTGGGTCTCGTTATGCTTTGGTGTGAAAATTTGACGTACCTGTGCTTCTTAAACGAGAAGAGAGGGGGACTCTACCTCACTTCCTACCTATCTGTGACGCTTGAGCGTCAGAGTAAAAAGTAAATCCCTACATGATAGAGAATATTAGAGATGGGGGTAGGGATTTTTTTATGCTCACCTATGACATTTTCATTTATAGCACATCAGAGCTGGGAAGTACTTAATCCAACACACAGTTTTAGAATAGGGAGCTATTAGATTCTGGTGGGATTAAACTGGGCAGGATTTTTGAAAGAGTCAAGATTGTTGGCGGTTTTTGAAAGAACTGTTCCTTTCCTGCTCTAGTGCAATGAGCCTTGGGACCTATAAGTATGTTAACGGGGAAAAAAGCCAAACTCTGTAAAATAATTTTAGAGAGATTTATTTTGAACCAAATTTGAGGATCATGACCTGCTGTGGTTGAGTTACAATTTGGTTTTATACATTTCAGGGAGACAGGAGTTACAGGTAAAGTCATAAATCAATATGTGGGAGGCATACATTGGTTTGGCCCTAAACGGTGGGCCATCTCCAACGGAGGCTTGCAGGTTATAGGTGGGTTTAAATATTCTTTGACTTGTGATTGGTTAACGACATGAAGCTTTGTCTAAAAGCTTGGAATGTTTTAACATAAGGAGCTGTTTATCAGAGATAAGCCATGATATATATTTGTTGTGTAAATTGAGGACCTGGAGGTTTGTCTTGCATACCGTTAGGCCTGTTAATGGGTTACAAAGGATATCTCCAAGAAGGGGAGGGGCATGATGAGGCATGTCTGACCTCCCTCCTCCTGGCAGGCAATTTAGTTTTGGGATATCCTCTTGGCCAAGAGGGGGTCCATTCAATCAGCTGGTGGGGTGGGGGGTAACCCTAAAGATTTTATTTTAGTTCACAAGCCTTCCTATTGCTTGATTAGGAAAATAGGCAAAAAGGGAAAGTGCCCGGGTTCGAGGACTAGAATTGAGTTCACCATTTACTAGCTAGATGATCTTTGATGAATTACACATAATTACTGCTGCTTCTGCTCTACAAAATGGAGATGATAAACATCCACCTACCAGGGCTAACAGGAGATTTAGATACCAAAAGACTTTTGGAAACCCTAAAGTACTTCATAGATCTTAACTAATCTTTATTTATACACTAATTAGCGTATGCTGTCCTACACAGTATCCACATATGACCATTGAGCAACTTGAAATGTGGCTAGTCCAACATGAGGTGTGCTATCACTGTAAAATACAGCATTTCAAAGACAGTACCAAAAAAGAATGTAAAATACCTCATTAATCATTTTTATATGAATTACATATAGAAATATAACATTTTGGATATAGTGGATTAAAATTATAGATTATTAAAGTTAATTTTCCTGGTCTTTTTAATCTTTTTAAACGTAGCTACTAGAAAATTTAAGATTGCACATGTTGCTTATATTTGTGACTTCCATCATATTTCTGTTAATACAGTGCTGTTTTATGTCTTGTCTCCTCTCCATCTGGGCCAGAATATTTCAAAGTCACTGAGTGCCTATTTAGGAAATAAATAATGGCCATATGACTGATTTAAAGAAGAAAGTGGCATTGAATAAAAGATTAATAATAGTATACATTTGTGTTGTGCCTTATAATTCTATAAAGCTCTTTTATGTACCTTAATCTTGTTTTGAGCATCCTAAAAACTTTATGAGAATGACAGGCATTTCTAACCACATATTACAAGTGAGGAAACTGAGGTTCTGAAATCAAAGTAATTAGCCTAGGCTCACACAAATAATAGATGTTGCTTATTATGTGTGTGGGTAGTTACTGTAATGGGAAGGAAATACAGATGCTGCAATATAGAAAAGTTCAAAAGCTTGCACTGGGCTTGCAGCATCCCAGCAGTTACTCCTATAATGCTCATGAGGTTGATAAAGTTCTTGAAAAATCTACAAGCCACAGTCTTGTTCTGTCTTCTCTGTCCCCATGACCCCAGGGAGGACATAGTAGGGGTGGAGGGTTGGTAAGAGGGACTATGGAAAAGTAATCCCTCCCAAATCCACTTATGATTTTGGGGCAGAGGACTTTGGGCCCCGAGGTCCTCAACAGATTATGTTGACTTAGTTCATGAAGTACAGCCACATCTGTTTTTACTCACCACAGTATTTCTAGAGCTAACCTCAGTACCATGCATGTGATAGGAACTCCATAAATAGTTTTAAGAGTGCTTATAAACTATAAAGCATTGTGCTACAAATGAATAGTAAATGCCCCACTGTGAACTAAATAAAGAAGGGAATGAGCAAAAAGTCCATGGCACAGACAATTTGCAGAACAGATTGGGGACAGGAAGACAGAAAAAATAAGTGAAATTGTGAACTGGGGAAGCAGGAGTTGGACAAGTGGCCTGGAAACCGTAAAAAGGATATAACCCTAATCCACTTTGCACGAGGAAGTTGCGAGTACATGTGTGACCTCAGCGCTGTGCTTTAAAATAATCTGTCAGGTTCCTTATAGTGAGGCAAATGGAAAGGGAGAGCTTAGAGCAGGGAGACATTCAGAATGCTGGGCAGTGTCTCTTAGATCATGTAGGACAAAAAGCAGAAAAGAAGAAGAGAAAAAAAAAAAAAGTCTGGGCAATGGCCCAGGCAAGAGATGAGATAAGAGAGTGATAGGGGACAGGACAGAACAGGAGTCACAGGAAGGGATCCATGTGGGGTCATGCCGACATATGCTGTTGATCTGGGATGAGGAAGCCGGGAGAGGCTGGAGTTCACATTCTGGCAATGAAAAGAGGTGAGGGGCTGCCTTACCAAAGGTGGAGGTAGGACTCTGGGGCTGGTAGCTGCAAGGCAAAGGAAGAGCTCTTTCAGACCTGCAGGACTGCCAGGACCAACCCAAAAGGGTTGGGGTGCTAGGGTCTCCAGAGCGCAGAAGCAGCTGTAGACAACTGGCATAAACATTCTGCCCTTCCAGTCTCTTCAGCCATATGAAGGAAGAGAAAGGAAAAGAGGGACCTTATCTGCCTTGTTCTGAAGGGGGTAGGGCCTCAGACCCGGCAGCAACCTGATCAAATCTGGTTGGTTTATTCTTTCTTCTTTCCTGAGCATGTGGCTGTCTATGTGTGAGTTTATATGCTTGTCTTGGCCTGTGTCAATCCATATGTAGGTCTGTACCTATTTATTTATATATTTGAACTTGTCTTTCTATATGTTTCTAAGTGATTGAATGTGTCTACAGATACATATATTTGATATAATGTCCTTATGTGTTTTTCTGTATTAATGTGTCTACAGAATTAGAATTAGCATTTCAATTTCAAGCTGCATATCTGGGCACCTTTGGGTGGATGCATAAATGTGCACGTGTAGCTTGTGCTGGAGCTCCAATGTTGTGCTGGAGGCGGCTCATACAGCTTTCAAAGATCCAATTTTGTGCATGACTCTCCATCTTCCATTTGGTGATATAATGTTGGCAGCTGGAAATCAGTAACTGCTACAATCAGGTTGTTGTTGTTTTCCTGAAAGCTGGTTGTTAAACATTTACCAACATACCATTGGGTGTAGGTTTTATGCATATGAGAGTGTCTGTGGTCTATGTATATCAGTGTATAAGTATACACTGTATATGAAAATGTGTACCTGTGTAGTGAGTCCAATTTTTATAGACTATAAACGCAGGGATGCAAAAATGTCACTATTTTCCTACAACTAGATTTCTGTCTCAGTCCTCCAGTCTACCTAATAGTAGAAAGCTTAATGTAATCACTTACAGGTGAACTCAGTTGTTTCACGTTTCAACTCTGGGCTAACACTTGTCCTCCTCCTCTTGGCTCCCAGGGTGACATGTGAGGGCCAGAGTTAAACAGCACTGCAGCAGCAGTGAGGAGGGGCATCCACTGGCCTCTGCTGAGATGTGCAGTTTTCCCACTGGGACCTTTGGTCATTGGCATCCAGTCTCCTGACATCTCCTGAGATTCCCCAGGTTCTGCCAGTTGCCCAGTCTGCAGTGACAATTTTGGAACCTGTCCCCTTGTCAGATGGAAAGGATGTTTAAGTCTCCCTCCTCCTCCTGGGCTCTCCCTCCAGTCTGCCTCCTCCAGGAATCAGTAAAAAGAGAAGCAGCATTGTATCACCTAACTACACAACACCCTGTGAGATCAAATGTGTGCCCATCTTATAGAGGCAGAAATGCTCAGAGGTTAAGAGCCTCTCTTAACTCTAACGCCTATACCTCTTCACTCTACCAGACTACCATAACTCCCTGTGAATTACGGGCACTTAGCACATGCTTTTGGTCATGATGAGTTAGGACATTGGTGCTCGAATAACCATAGAATCCCCAATTCCATCATTGGACTCTGCACCAACCATTACCTCTCCTATGCTGTGATATAGCAGGAAACCCAAAAATAAATATTCATGGAGACAGGGAAATAAGTATTCATGGAGAGAGGGCTGTGAGGTTGAACCAATATAAATTCTCTGCAATGTAAAGCCAGTGGGGTAAGTTTCACAGACCTCCACTCCCCAGCCCATCCTATTCCTTTATCAGGATTTCATTCTCTGGCTCCTAGCTGGAGCCCTGGATCCAGAACTTTCTGAGCTACCAACATTGTGTGTCCCAGGATAGAGGGGCAGAGAACTCAGGGCAGTGGGGTAGATTCTTTGGTTCCCCCAGTGGTAACATCTTGCACAGTTACAGTACAATATCGCAACTCAGATAATTGGCATAGATACAATCAATCTTTCCGATTTCTCCGGTTTTACCTGTACACACTGTTACGAGTATGTGTGTGTTCTACACAGTTTTATCGCGTGTGTAGGTTCATGTATCCACCACCACGTCAAGACACAGAACTTGAATCCATCACTACCAGCATTCCTCCAGTTGTCCTTTTATACACATACTCCCTTCCCTTCCCCGACCCCTGCCAAGCACTACTTTGTTCTCCATTTCCAAAATTTTGTCACTTTAAGAATGTTACATAAATGGAATCATTCAGTATGTAATCTTTTTTCACCCAACATAATTCTCTGGAGATTCATCCAAGTTGTCCGTGTCTCAGCAGTCATTCATTTTCGTTGCTGAGTAGCATTCCATGGAATGGATGTAGTGTATGTGTACTTAGTGAAATATTCACATGTGCAAAACTCTGTACATTGTGCATGAAGGTTATAAAGTCTCAGCTCCTTATCTGTGAACCTTGAGCCTCACAGAAGAACCTGGGAAATGAGGAAAAACTCTATGCTTTGGCATCAACCCTTGAGCCGTTGTGGATGTTAATCCCTCCTCAGCCCAGAGGGACTGTCTGCTGGGGAAGGGACTGAAAAGAGCCCAGCCTCTGGGGACTATGGCATGGGGACCTTGGGATGGAGGTAGGAAGTAGGCCAGGCTGAGGCCAGGCTAGTACCTGTCTAGCACTAGAGCCTCTCTTGATGCTCAGATCTCGGGTGGGGAATGGACGGCTGCTGGCAGGTGCTGGGCAGAGACACCCTTTTCAGAGAAGGTCACCACCCCGTCAAGCGCCAGCACCAGCTGCTGTCCAGGGATGGGGGCAAGTGCCAGGGCAGTTGCAGAATCAGACAGGCCTCTGCCAAGAGGGCTCCCTGGAGGAGGTGGAATGCAGGGCAGAGACACCTCTGGGGCTTTCTCCTCAGCGCCTGGAGCAGAGCCTAGCTGGGACCCCCTAGCAGACACTGTCTGCCTTTGGGCATATGCTGAGCAGCCCAAGCCTGGGACTGAGTCAGGGTTTCTGGGAGAGCTCGTGCTGAGAGAAGGGAGAGTCCTGCCTAGGGTGGGGGACAAGTTGGGGGGGAGGATGAGGGAAGCAGAGTTTGGGAGATTTGCCCCAGAGCCAGAGCGGCACCTGTCCTGACTGGCTTTGCCACTCCTCACTGCGTTCCCAAATGACTCACCTTCCAGCCTGTGCGCCCTCCTCCCAGAACCCTGCAAGAGTCGCATGTGTTTGTGTGAGAGAGAGCCTGATCCCAACTCACCTGGTTCTCTCGCGACCCTTCCAAGGAGGGGCCTCTTACTAATACTCTAGAATGGAAGAATGAGGAAGGGCAGCTGGGAGCACCAGGAGGCTAGAGGGAAAAAGGGTTAGAATGGACTGGAGCAATTGGGAAGGCTTTCTGGAGGCAAGGGTGTTACCTGATTGTTGAAAGACTGGTAAGAACTGGATGGGCAGAGAGAAGGGGCAGGAAGGGCACCTGGAGTGAAATAAGGGTGGGGGTGGAGGAAGGGATTGTGCAGGAGGAAGGGGGATAGGATGGGCAGGGCTCTTTAGGGTTTCAGAGCCACGACTCAGAGCGTTGTGCGCAGATGGTGGCTAGGGCTAGGGTCAGGCAGCTTTCCTTCCCTCCTCCACGTGCCCAGGAGACCTAGACAGTGTGACCTGCAGGCAAGAGGCTGGGCAGAAGGAAGAGGAAGGGCTGGTCAGTAACTTAATTAGTGAAAACAGCCCCCTTGCATGGCGCCCTGCAGGTCTCAGAGTTCTGTGGGCTACTTGGAGCCAATCTGGGCTGTTCCAGTACCTGCTAAGGATAATGAGACCAGCAATACAGGGTTTGCTCAGGACTGGGGGCGGGGTCTGGGACATGGGACTTCCAGTTTTAAAAATGGGATAAGTCAGTCACCCTATGGAGAAATCCCTTCTGAGGGGGTCCCAGAGCAAGTCTGGGGGAGTGACCCCAGTGATCCGAGCTAGTGGTGATACAACTTGAGGGTTTTCAGTTTTATAAAATTATCTTCCAATAATATAGGAGGGCAGGATTTATATGTTACTGCAAATGATAAAGTGAGGTATTACTCCATAGATCAATTCAGCAGCATTTCTCAAACGTTGTTCTCTCAGGAGATGTTAATTGGTGCTTCCAGAACAAAGGGTTCTTGTGGTCCTTGGGAACACTGAGTCTTCCAAAATCCACCTGCCCTGCCCTACCCTGGAGCGTCACAGTGCCCGTCAGTACACCGAGGCTCAGAGATGCCACAAAGGAGAGAAACCTGTTTAGTCCCGTTTAATGGCCAAATAAGCAAGGTTATTTGCTCAGATGGAGTCCTCTCAGCAGTATTAAGTCCCCGATACATTCTCCCCACACACACTACAAGTTTTCTCTTAATTCCAGTTTAGAAAACTCTGGAAGAGAAGACAGATCTACAGGGTCACCTACCTTATGGCCGTGGAGTCCCTATACCAACCGAATAATCCCATGGGCAGATTTCAAGCTAGAGGTATAGTTTCTGTTCTTGTTCAATTTTTTTCATTAATAATCCACTGGCTTATAAATGCTGGATCCTACTCAAAGGCCACAAAACTTTTCAACTCCCCAGGTGCCTCATGTTTCCTCTGGGCTGGAACCACGGGCAGCTGGGGTCCCATTCCCTGGAGCCGGCTCATCCGTGCCGAAGGCCCAAGCCCTGAGGAAGGTGGACAAGGCTGAGCCCTGGCCGGGTAGGAGAGCGGGGCTGGCAGCCCTCCACTCCTCCTTCCTCTCACCTTTGCCCTAGCGCAGCCCAGAATCTTCCCCCAGGTTCTGTTTCAGTAAGACCTTGGCCTGCCCCAGCCTTTTCTGGCCCCCAAAGAGAAGGAGTAGGTGACTTTCAGCTCTCCAGACCCAGAGCAGGGGCCAGACCAGGCCCAGGCCTCTCATGGGCCCTCCCCCGCACCCTGCCTCTGTGTGAAGGACTATATCAAGGGAGGCCATTAACGTCGTTGACCTGATGGGGCTTTTGTGCAGTCATGAACCTTCAGCTGGGGCACTGGGGGAAGAAAGGCAGGAGAGATGTGCCACAGCCCAAGTCTGCCCTGAGCTCTGCAGTCCCCTGATTGGGGCAGATGGGACAGGGATGTAGCCATAGGTTGTAAGAGCAGGCAAGAGCAGCAGTAGGGGAGACTTCCTGGAGGAGGCAGGATTTGAGGGTGGCTTAGAGAGTGAGAGGTATTCTAGTCCCAAACTGGGAGGATATTTGAGCCCTGGAAAACTTGTGAAGGGGTACGAGTTGGGCTCTGGAGTGGAGTGGGCACCCCAATAGGAAGCCAGGCCTGGAGCTTTCTTGTGGCCCAGGGTCTAGCTCCCTCTCCTCCCTCAAACTCCACCGGGAGGAAAGTCAGACACACCAGCACCCACTGAGGGTCCCAGCCTGGGCTGAGGAAAAGCCACCTCGCCTTCCCCAGAGGGGTGTGATGGCAGGTAAGCTGGAGCGACCGCTTCTACCCTCACGGCAGTCCCCTGAAATCCCCAGCAGCAGGGTCAAGGAGCAGGGCAGCATCCAGCTTGGGGACCTGACAGATGGATACAAGGAGGGATCGATTGTGTATTCCAGTTAGCCAAGAGCTTCCTCCCCCGACCCTTCCGGACCCTGCCCCTCTCTTAGAGTGCACACCCCAATTAAGGATGTGCACTCTAAGAGAAGCCCTGAGAGAGAGCACGGATTGACCTAGAGAAGTGTCCTTGTAACAGTGGCATTTCAGGCACTGTGACAGGTTATCATAGATACCTGGGCTTGGGCCTTTCCTTACACCCTTGTTATCACACTATGCCCCTGGCCAACCGCCCACCTGGAGGCCAGCCCTGTTGCTGAGCGGTATCTGCCTTCTCCCAGGAATGAGTGGGGCAGGGCTCCCATCAGCAAGGCTTGCTGGCCCAGCTGGTCCCATGTGGCCAGGCATGTGCGGTTCAGTGGCTTGCTGAGGACTAAGCAGAGGGGACAGCAGCGCCTTTCCTGAGACAAGTGGGAAGAAGGTATCAGCCATGGCTGACCGAGCGGTGACCCAAGGCCCAACACAGAGCCAATTAGCGGCCACCACAGTGGTGGTGGGCTTGCTGTGGCTTCCATAGGAGGTCCCATGTGCAACCGGCGTGTCAGGCCAAGTTAGCACCAGGAGGGCTGAGTGGACTCTGACTGAAGGCTGCCTAGATGGGAGAATGTGGGTGATAACACTTTCCCCAGGCTCTGGGGAGCTGAGCCGAGTGAGACATGCCAGTATGCATGCCCCCACCCACAGCCTGTGTGTGCTGTGTGCATGTTCGTGCACATGTTTGCCACACAGGACTTGGACTTGAGTGTCTGTGGCATGTGCGTGCCTGCTCAGGTTCATTGGGCATATTTAATGCATGCCTACTTTGTGTGCACTGGGAATTCTGGGATGAAGTCTTTGCCCTCATGGAGCTTACATTCTAGTGGGAGAAACAGAAAATAAATAAACATCTACTATGTTGTTGTGTTGTAATAAGTGCTATGAGGAGGCAAAACAGGGAATGGGGTGGGAGTTACTCTTTAGCAAGGATGATCATGGAGGGCTTCTCTGAGGAGGCAGCCTGTTGGATATCGGAAGAGGAGGACAGTAGACAAGAGGACAGAGAGCAGAGCCAGTGTGAGAGGAGCTGGAATGCTATTCTGCTGCCTGTGCGTGTGCTGCGGACAGGAAGAAAAGGGAGACACCACAACTAGGGTGGCATCTGAAAGCCCAGACAGGGGACAGCCCTCAGTAAGAATCTACCTGCCCAGCTCAGCTCTAAGTCTAATCCCACCACCGAGCACACAGGGGCCTCCCCTGCTTGTGCAGACAGCACCTGGAACTGTCCCTAGTGGGCACCCTCAGCTCTGCTGGTCCAGCTGTGTCCACGTGGTGCCCAGCTCCTAGGGATGCCCAGGAAGAACAACTAGGGCTCACGCAGCCAGGCTTGACCCTGGGACCAGAGCCTGAATCTGGCCTTGAAGCTGTATTTTAGCAGCCAGAGACATAGCTACTGTGGATGCCCTGACACACAGGACCCACTGGCAGATGGTGGGATGGGCCTGCCCAGAGGCCTGAAGGGACACTGGAGACTCCTGGCTGTCCCTCTCAGCCCAGACTTTCCCCTGGAGGACAGAGGCCTGATGTGGCACTCAATTTCAGGCAAGTGCAGCGACCACAGCTGGGCCCTGGGAAAGCTGGGAGGCCTTTCCTGCCCTCGCTGCCCCAGCCACCTTCTCTCCATGGAAGGGGCAGATTCTAGATCCCAGCAAAGACGTGGCAAGCCAGCTTCCAACTTCGACTTCCATCTCTCAAGCCCCACAGCCCTGGGACAGAGGAGTCTCTTAGGCCCAGAGGAGGGGAAGGCGAGCAGCCCCACTTTAGGTGACCTCAAGGAAAGGTTGGATGGATGCAAAGAAATGGAGGTGGGATGGGTGCAAAAAACTCTTGTCACCATGGCAAGTCAGCAAAAGGCTGCCTTTGACGGGGGAAGACTGATTTGGGTGTCTCAGGAGGATGTCAGGTGTGAAGCCGTGTTTGTGGGTCTGCCTGGAAATGTGTGTATTTGGGGCCTAGGACAGTGGGGTGCCTTCCTGCTTGTTTACATGTCTGTGAGCGAGTCCTCGTGCGCCTCTGTGCCCACATGTCTCCCTGTGCACCCCCCAGGGCTCCTGCACTGCCAGCTGTGGGGGGTACTCTCTGTGTATGTGCCTTTCTGGGTGTGAGTGTGAGGTGTCTCGAGGTTTGTCGCCTGTCAGCCTCTGCAGTCTATAACACCCTGTTCCCTATCCTCACCCTGAGGCTCTCGAGGGAGAAGCTGCCTGCTCGACTCTTGTCAAGGCTGCAGATGGGGATGGCAAGGAGGCTCGAGCCGCTCTTGAGAGATGCGACTCTGCTGCTGTTGGCTGGCAGAGATTTGCACTTAGCTTTTTCTTCACTGTCATCACACACACACCCCCCATACAGCTAGCCAGGCCAGCAGCCCTAAAATTAGTCACACATTGATTCTGGCCTTTTACGGATCTCTGGCTGTGGTTTCAGACTCACACCACTGCTGTTGGCCCCCGAAGGTGCACGAAGGGTGGTGGAGAGGAAAGGCAGGAGGGTTGGCTGGGACAGGCAGCTCATCTGCTGTGCGGGGCTCAGAGAGTTCAGATTTGGGATGAAATTAAGAGGTATTTTACCCCCTACAAACTGATCAGTTCCATCGGCCACAGTTGCATGTGTGTGTGAGGGAGGGCCTGTGCCCCTCTAACCTGATTCTTCTCCGGATGGGCCCCTTACTGACACACTGGAGTGGGGGAGAGAGACAGGGCTGGGAGCGTCCACCAGTGCACGGACTTGCGAGCATCTCCCTCGTGCCTAGCTCGATGTTTGGCCAGGACTGAGCAGACATGGGGGCTTCCTCTGTTGCCATAAGACAACACCCTGCCACTGGGCCCACAAGCTGCCTCCACAATGGCTCAGTGCCACACATTGCACACGGGCGATCGGCTTCTCTCAGGCCCCCTTTCCAGGTGTGGGAAAGAACCTGTCTGGCTAGCTTGTGTCAAGCAAGGATCCACCCCTCTGAGGGATGTAGTGTGACCCTGCCGAAATAGGGCTGTAGGATGGCCCTTGCCCACCTAACACACCTCTATATGCCAGGCCCTGTGTGCTGGGCACCAGGGAGAGAGATGAGCACACTCTCACAGCCTTCTCAGGAAATACTGGGGCTGGGTTTTGAAAAATGAATAGGAGGTTGCCAGGTGGAGAGCGGGGCAGGGTGTAATGGGTGGGCTGGGAGTCTGTGTCTCAGGTAGGCACCCCACAGAAAGGGAAGATACTTCCCTGCTCTCTCCTCATTGTGTGCATGGAGAGGGAGCATACCAAGGCATGGAGGGACCCCAAGGGGGACCATCCTAATGTGCCATTTGGACTGAATATGCATCATGTTTCCTCTTCCTCCTGCCACCACCCACTGCCCCTCCATTGGATTTTCCTCCTGCAGTGGTTGCGCTGAGGCTGTTCTGGAGAGTTGTTCCGGTTTTTTGTTTTTTTTAAAGCAGGGCACACTTCTTTCTGTTCTAAACAAAATGGAGATTCTGTTAGGAAGGAAAAGAGGAGATTGGGCAGTAAACCTTCAGTCTACTCATACTTGCTCCCCTTTATGGTAAATGCCTGACTCTGATCTGGCCCAGGGTGCACCAGGCAGGTGCTACACAGGGACATGATGGATTCGATGACCAGGACAGTTTGCGAAAGAGGGAGGAGGCTGGCAAAGGGATGTGGAAGTGTTTCATATGAGAGATGTCTGTGAAAAGGAGGGATGTGGTCTGCAAGAAGAAGACTTGGGGGCAGCACGTGTGTGTGCGTGCGCGTGCATGTGTGTGTGTGAGTGTGTGTGAAAACATTTGAAGAGGGGATATTCTCAGGCAGTGTATCTCAGCGGTTAAGCATTTGGGTGCTAGTGTCAGGAAGACTGAGGACTGGGGTGACCAACTTGTCCCAGTTTGCTGGTGGCTTGCCTGGTTTTAGCACTGAAAGTCCAGTATCCTGGTTATACCAGTATGGTTGGTAACCCTACCTGGGACTTGCTAGCTGTTACCTAACTTCTCTGTGCCTCAGATTCCTCCTCTGTAGAATGGGTATAAAAATAAAAATTGTTGTGAGCTTTAAACAAGAGAGTCTGTATAAAGGACCTAACCCAGGGCCTTTCACAAAGGCAAGTTCAACAAATATTAGCTATTTACCATACTATTAGATTAGATATATAGACTTTCTCTGGATAGCCCCAAGGGGAAAAACTGGACCAATCTGCTCAGTATAAGGAAAGATTTCCTCATATATCATGGGGTAGTGAGTTGCCAGGGTGTTCAAATATAGGCTGATGTTGGGTCTGGTTCGTGAAGTGGAAGACAGAACTAACTTCCTCTTGGTCTGGAAATTTCTTAGTCCTCTTATATATTCATTCTCACCTTCTTTTTTTCCCGCCTGAGGAGGAGAGCTGTACCTTTTCTTCTCATCAGGAATTATTGTCATGGGAGACCACCCAGAGCTGTTTGAATAAAGACAGGAAGATACTCTAGCCGTGGTTCCAGTGAGCTGCATCATGCTAATGACAGAAGTGAACATGAATGACTCTCTGCTGTCCTGGCTAATGGGGCTGCCTTGGGAGAGGAATACCAAGCCCAGGCCAGCTGGACCTCTGTCAGCCAGCTGCTTTACCCGTCCTCCAGACTGCAGGACTAGAACAACCGTGCTCAGGGGCTCTGCTGTGTGTGCTTGTGTGTGTGTGTGTGTGTGTGTGTGTGTGTGTGTGTGTGACACAGAGAGAGAAAGACAGAGAGAGAGAGAGAGAGAGAGAGAAGCGTAAGGGCCTTATGTGGTGTGTGCATGCAAAGTCCCAGACTGCTTCCCTCCCCCCACGCTGTTCCTGCTTGGCATTCCCCAGCCATCCCCTGACCCCACCCCTCTCCCTAAATACGGTCCTCTCAGGCCTGGCTAGCAGTTTAGTCAAAGACAATGCCGAAGCAATTAATGGAGCCCTTTGAGGACTTGTCACTAGAAAGCTCTTTAACTCAGCCACCAGAGTTGAGGCCCCAGGCATGTGACAGGGAGGGGGAGGGGTGCCAGGCCCATGCTGCAGCTGTGGGACGGGGCACAGGCATAGTATAGAAGAGGGCTGGGAAGCCTAGATTACCTGGACTTACAGATTGTGTGGACATAACAGCATTGTTCTTCATTGTTTGCAGTTTGTCTCTTAACTGGAACTTCGGTCTGGCCAACCTGCCACAGAACTGAGATCTGAGAAGTGGGATGCCGAACAATAAACCTGCTGACCACATGGACCATCACAGGAAAAATCTCCCTAGCATGTGGGGACCTTAGAGAGGGGACATCACGTGGTGACACAGTGGCGCTAGGGATGTGGGGTATAGTAACACATCTCAAATCTGGCTGCCCCGACACTGCTTCTGTGAGGCCTGGGGAGCAGACGGGGAAGGGGCGTCAGGTCGAGGCGAGAACCAGACAGGGGAGGAGCAGATTATGAGAGAGGGCCCCGGTCTCCAGGCCTGTCTCTGCCTGTGTCTGACTTCTTGGTGTCTCTCACACAACGGCCATTATTTGTAGCCAGGCCAGGCAGGGGCAGCAGAGGCCCAGATGCCCAGATCCGGAACTGTGTGCAGTGTGTGTGTGTTGTGGGTGTGATGCGGTGTTGGGTGCGTGTGCTTTCAGGGCCTGCCCACCTGGCCCTCCCTCTGACCCTGGCAGAGGCTCCAGTGGTCTCTCCGGACGCCTTTGAGGGCCGATGCACAGCTTTGGTCCTCGCCAGCTCCTCTGCTTGCCAGTAGAGGGCAGCAGCCAACACAGGGCGCTTTCTGCAGCCTCCTGGAGCTCCCGCCTCCTCATCCCGCTTGTCCCCGACCTTCCCAGCCCCCAAGGGACGTGCAGGATCCCGAGGTGTAGGCCACTGAGACCACAGATCCAACTAAGTGCCCATCTCCGGCCTTGGGCACAGTGAATGTGCAAGTCTGTGAGAGTGAGAAGGTGAGTTAGTGAAGAAATTGCCGGGGACCAGAGGTGACCACAGGAAGCCAGAGCCAGAAGAGTGGGGTCATATTCATTAGCTCCAGCAAGGATAAAGGTCGAGGGGGGAGAGGAAAAGCTGAGGATCCCAGGCAGCCTGTGGAGAGATAAGGCAGGACCCAACCCATGGCCAAATGGCTGGTGATGACTAGGCAGGCAAATCACCCTGACTGCAAAGGCAGGTGACTTGAGGAGACCAGAGAAAACTATGTGGGTTCCAGAGGCAGACTGCCCAGATTCAAACTCTGGCTCCTGCATTTTTAGCTGTGTGACTTTGGACAAGGTATTGAACCTCTCTGTGCCTCAGTTTCTTGTCTGGGAGATAGAGACAATAACACTACTTTCTTCTACACTAGACTTGAGCAGTAAATAGGTTAATATTAATACATACAAATCACTTAGAACAGTGTCTGGCACACTGGTAGGAACACTATAAATGCTAGCAGGTATTGTTTTCTGTACTTCGTCTTAGTCAAAGGCCAAAAAGCGATTCAGTTATTGTTTTCTGAAGTACAGATCGGTATGATGTTCAAATAGCTAGTTTCCACTGGAAGCCTCCCATGCGATATATGGGAATTGGCCACATGCAGGCATTAAATGGTGACATATGAATGTGTGTATTAGTAAGTTATAAGAGTATGTGGAACACTGGAATGAGTACGTGTAGTTATCAAGGTTTGTCAATATTTAAATTAACAAAATTATCAGTCACCTTTGAATCTACACACCCTTTTACCCTTTAAATATGTCCCTTGAATTGAGCATGAGGGCCTGCCTGTTCCCCTCCATCCCTCCTTCAAGCAAGGTCTGAGTTTGCACCTGCCCACCCCGGGTCGCCCTGCCTAGCATGGTCCTAAGAAGCCTCCTGAGCCCTGCCCTGCCCTGTTGGGCCCATGGCACAGACCTGGGGCTGGCTTCTCATGGCTCTCAGGAAACGATGGTTTCCCCCTTCCTGCTGTTGGAGGAAATTTGGATCTTCAACCCTGTCTCCCTGGAGTTAGTCTTGGCTCTAAAACTGTGGGGAAGTGAAAGTACCCAGCCCTGGAAAAACAATGCTGGCTCAGCCAAAGGTGAATGCGCTCAATCTTTTGGGCCCTCAAGTTTCCATTACCCACAGTTCTGGAGAGAGGTGGTGGATACTTTTATATTTTACTCTCTTCCTGGGAGGATATTTATGGAAAAGACCAATGGAGTTTACTGTGCCTCTATTCCCTCATGCTTTGTGTCTCAAATACAGACTCCCCAGTAGAAAAGAGCTGAGCATAAAGCCCCTCTATTGGGCCAATCAGGGATGACCAGGCCACATGACCCAAGGTTAGCCAACTTACCAGTCAGGCACTGCAGTGGCTTTTCTCTCAAAGGGACTGGGTAATGACAGGAAATTTGAGGCATCCTAGCAGATCCAGCATACTATGAACATTTTAATTTTAAACTTTGTTTATGAATAGGTAATGCATTTCCATGTATTTACCATAGTTCAATGTTTTGAGGATATAAAACACATACAGTGGAAACACTCTCTCCTACTTTTGAATCCCATCTGTTCTCTTCCTAGGAAGCAAGCAGTATTAGCATTTCCTAATATATTCTTCCAGAGAGGCTGCATATAAAGAAATACCTATATAGGCTCTTTCTTCCTATCCTTTTGCTTTTTTCAAAAGGAGTCCTATATGGGTACATAAAGAGCATCCTCATTTGTTTTTATGGCTCTGTTTCATGATGTATCAAAATATTCTTAATCAGTTTCCTATTAATGAACATTTAGGTTTTTTCAGTCTCTCACAGTGCTGCAATGAAAAATCTTATAGGCCCTTGAAGGCCCCACTGCCCCTTATACATATCCCTTAGAAATTCTTCACTGGGGGTCCAGGGTCCCTTAGAAGTCAGCAGATACAGAATTCAGAGAGACAAATTCAAGGAGCCTGGAAACTTAGAAGGGAAAAAGTTTGTTTGTTTGTACTAACCTCTAACTAAAATTTAACGTTTCCTTCCCTTATGAATGCAGGCAACAAACTCACAGTAGTTAGCAGTATCTGTGACTCTCTCGTTTTATATGATTGAAGATATCTTGAAATATTATTTACACTTTTGCCTTCTTTGTCATTGTGGTAGGGAGTTATTAGATTTTTCCTTAGGTATGGTTATGTTATATATTAATAAAGAAGAATATAACTATGGCACACATTTGGTATTCTAAAATAAATATTTTAATAACTGCACTTTAGTCTAATTGCTTTGCTTTGTAGTCTTACTTTTTTTTATTTTGGTTAATTATGCTTAATATAAAACTTATCATTTTAGCCATTTTCGAGTATACGATTCAGTGGCATTAAGCACATTCACAGTATTGTGAAGCCATTAACAGTATCCATCTCCAGAACTTTTTCATCTCCCCAAACTGAAAGCTCTGTACACATTAAACCAGCGGTCCTCAATGTTTTTGGCACGAGGGAAAAATTGTCCACAGATTGGGGTGGAGGATGGATCTCACTTGGTGATGCAAGTGATGGGGAGCGGCTGTAAACACGGATGAAGCTTCTCTCCCTGGCTGCTCACCTCCTGCTGTGCGACCCACTTCCTAAGTTTCATGGAAGACAATTTTTCCACGGAAGTGGGAGGAGAGGGCGGCGGAGCTTAGGCTGTGATGTACTAGGGGGAGGAGGGGGCGGCGGAGCTTAGGCTGTGATGTACTTAGGCTGCCATGCACAGTCGGGTTCCTAACAGGCCATGGTCCCAGGGTTGGAGACCACATCATTAGACAATGACTCCCCCATTTCCCCACCCTTAGCTCCTGGCAAGCACCATTCTGCTTGGTCCCAGGGTTGGAGACCACATCATTAGACAATGACTCCCCCATTTCCCCACCCTTAGCTCCTGGCAAGCACCATTCTGCTTTCCATCTCTATAATTTCACTGCTCTAGGCACTGTATATGGCTGAAATCATGCAGTATTTGTCCTTTCATATTTGGCTTATTTCACTTAGCATAATGTCTTCAAGTTTCATCCATGTTATAACATGTGTCAGAACTTCATGTCTCTTTAAGACTAAATAACATTCCATTGTATGTATACACCACATTTAGTTTAGCTTTTCATCCATCGGTGGACATTTGGGTTGTTTCCATCTTTTGACTATGGTGAATAATGCTGCTATGAACATTGGTGTACAAATATCTCTGCTTTCTCAATTTTTTCGGAAATATACCCAGAAGTGGAATTGCTAGATCAAATGGTAAAGTCTATGTTTGATTTTTTGAGGAATATGTATTTATATTTATGCATGAAAAACCTGATTCTCAAATAAGCAGCATACCAGACTCCTGATATACATACTTTACTTTGCATGCTTGTTTTGGCCGCTAGATGGGGGACTTCTTGGCAAGGACTGTCCAGTTCTCGGTGCCTTCTTCAGTAACTCTCCCAAAGGCGTAGTATTAAAAAACGCATTCAGCTCCTAGTGGGAGCCTTGCGCGCCAAGCACGGGCGAGATGCAGCCGATATACAGGTGCAGAACATACCCCAAAAGAACTCAGCCTAGAGGGAGAATTAGGCCTGAGGATGGCCGATTAAAGGCGCTCCAACTCCTGACCTTTTTGCTTCCTAGGTGTATGGCCTGGGGCAGGGTAACTGCCCTTCGCCCCAACTTCCCTATGCATAAAATGATTTTTTACATCGTCTGCTTAAATTTCTGTCATGAACATACAGCCTGGCCTTTAGCACAGTGCCTGTCACGTGTTAGGAACTCAACGATTTTGTTCCTGTCGCCTGTAATAGCAAGAGAAAGAAAGCCCTGTCTGCAACCTGCCAGAGGCTTCTGGAGAGGTTGCTGGGGCAGGGTCAGGCTCTCTCTGGCCCTGGATCCCCCCCAGGCTGGCGCAGGAGTGCGCAGGGAGGGGCCAGAGGCTGCACTCCGAGCCCCTGTATGGGCGCCTCGTCCCGCCCCGGGGTACTGGGCCCTCCGCGGGGCCGCGGTAATCTGGCTGTCCACGAGCGCAGCGCCGCACAGGGCAGCAGCTGTTGGTCCTCCGCTCCGGCGGGCGGCGCTACTGCGGTCCTGGCCCGGGGCGGCGCTCGGGCCGGGCTCCTCTCTGCGGTGGCGCACGGCCGTCCGTGGGGCGGGGACGCGGCGGCGGCAGCGTTGGCGGCTCCGTGTCGCCGGAGCCCAAGCGCGCAGGCCCGTCCCGGTGGCCGGGGGGCGGGCGGGGTCGGAGCGCCATGTGGTTCATGTACGTGCTGAGCTGGCTGTCGCTCTTCATCCAGGTGGCCTTCATCACGCTGGCCGTCGGTGAGAGTGTGCGACCCCGGCCCGCGCGGGCTCCCGCCCTGGCATCTGTGCTCGCCTGGGATCCTATCGCGGGGGTTCTGGAGCCACTGGGGGGCCCCTGCCCGGCTCTCCTGGCCTTCACCGCACTCCTCCCATCCAGCCTGGTCCTGCCCCTCCTGCTGAGACCAGCAGCTCCGCCTGACCGCGGGTCCTTCCAGGTGTCACAAAGTGCGCCCCAGCAGTGCCCGGGAAAGGCTGACTTAAGTGCCCCTGCCCGCGCCTGGGAACCGCCAACCGCTGCCGGTCCCACTCTCGTGGGCTGACCGCGCCGAACAGTTCCCCGACACCTCTCGCCGCCCTTTCACCTCTGGTCCTTAGTACTGGCTGCTCTCGCCCCTTTGACACTTCCGCCTCCTGACTTGCGCCTACTCGATCTCAATTGAAATCTCACTTCCTCTGGGAAGCCCTCCTTAGGATTTCGATGGTCCAGCAGTGCCCTCTACTTTCCCTGAAATAGTATTTCTCACTCTGGGATCATCTGATTCCCTCCGCTTCCAAGCTGGGTCAGGGAAGGGATCTTGTCTGTTTTGTTCTGCTATAATTCTCAGCACTCAGCACGGCACCTGGCTCATACTAAGTGCCCAACGGGTATTTTTGATTGAATCAATGAAATTCCACTTTTCTGGGCCAGAGGTTAGCATTGTGCTGAGGCGTCAAGTGCAGGCTTCCACTGAATTTTATGGAAATTTTTTCCATAAATTTTTATGAAATTTATCCTTAGTTGCCCTAAGTTTACGTTTCCAGATTTGAAAGGGCAACATCTGGGTTTGGTTTGTTCCTGACCTTCTGCAGTCCGTGAAGGGTTGATGGGGACTGGGCTGCAGAGAGAAGGGTGACAGGGATGGCGGGGGATGACCCTGGCTGATGATTTCCCTGCTTGCTCCTCTCCCCATCCCCCAGCGGCTGGACTCTATTACCTGGCAGAACTGATAGAAGAATACACAGTGGCCACCAGCAGGATCATAAAATACATGATCTGGGTAAGTGGCAGTTTTCTCCAGGATTCCCCCTTACTCCTTTGCCCTGCCTCAAAAGCAGGAAGTGGGGAAAGTTTGGCATGCATGAAGAGACCTCTCTCTCTGCCGTTTCCTGAGGGTAGCACTCCTACCTCCTTGCCCTGAATCCTGTCTTTTGGGTCTGTTCTTCTGGGTCCACATCTTCCCTGGCCTCCTTCCCCAAGTAGCATTGCTTCACTGCAGACCTTGTTTTCCATTCTTTAAGGTGACAGCCAAGTGCACATTTTCTGTTGACAGGACCATGGCTTTGCCTTTGCTTGGCTTTCTCCCCCTTGCTCTGCTCACAGCATTTAGAACTTAGAAGAACCCTAGGACAGTTGAGTATTTGTTCATTGCCCTTTCTAATCGGATCAAGTGATTTGTCCTAAGAGGGGAGCACCTTCTGTGACCCTGGTCCTGCCCACTGCCTGGTCTCATGGGAAGCTTCTCTTCCTGAAGACACAGTCCTTCCCACTGATGTCAAAGCCAAGGAGTAGTAGACAAATTTCCTCCAGCTACAGGAAGAGGTAGGGGTGGGGGCACATTTGGACAGGAAGAGTCCACTTCCCCTCGTTACCTGGTGTTAGCAGCCACTTCTACTCTGGGCATGGCCTGAGCTTGGGAGTTAGTGGTGGAGACAAGACGATGGCCCTTAGCTCTGGGATCAGAGGCACAGCTTGTGGGTGTTGGCAATGGAATTAGACCGTCATTCAGCCAAGTGTCATTTGTTAAGCACTGAAAACTATTAAGTCTTTTAGAACAATGTTTTTCAAACTGTAGACATGATTTATTATTGGGTAATATAATGAATTCAGTAGGTTGTAATCAGCATTTGTTAAAAAATGGAAAAGAAAAGACTAGAAACTTGAGCTCTGGTCATTGTGTGTGTGTGTGTGTGTGTGTGTTTTGGGGTCACAGTGTAAATTGTTTTTCTTAATGTGGGTTGCCATCAAAAAAGTTTGAGAAATGACATTAAAAGATGCTGCCTTTTGGAAGCTGAGAGTCTAGTTGGGGAGGCCAGATCTGTGACTGAAGCGTGAACCTGGTACTGCCTGGGGTGAGTGGGGGTTAGTGGGCCCAGGAAGCTTGCCTGGAAGTGGCTCCTGCACTGTGTGCCTCTGGTCGTTTCAGTTCTCCACGGCTGTGCTGATTGGCCTCTACGTCTTTGAGCGCTTCCCCACCAGCATGATTGGCGTGGGCCTCTTCACCAACCTCGTCTATTTTGGCCTCCTCCAGACCTTCCCCTTCATCATGCTGACCTCGCCTAACTTCATCTTGTCATGCGGTGAGAAGGGACAGAGTTGGGGAGGCAGCTCATGTGGTTGGATGAGCCCATCCCAGTCCCTGACACACAGGACATACACAGAAAGGAGGCAAGGCACGGGGTCCTCCAGGAGGCCAGGCTGATTGGAATGATGGGGTTCTCACTTGTGAGTTCGCTAGAGCCCACCTTGGCTCTGGTGACTAGAATTTTTTGGGGGTGGGGGCTCAGACAGAGGGCTCTCCCAGAGAGGTAAGTCTGAAGAAGGGTTTGGAAAGGCAGAGAAGGCTGTGGTTTGGCTGAGGCAGGGCCTCCAGCTGAGTAGTTCCAGCCTTAAACAAACCACTGGCCAGAAAAAGCCCCAAGCCCTTCCTTGGCTGGCAGGCAGGCAGCTCCCCATGCAGTTACCTGACCCAAAGTCATGGTAAGACTGGAGCCTCATGGGGCTGCGAGCCCCTGCAGACCCTGGCCTGGTGTGAAAGCCTCGTGGAGCTGCCTTTGCTGGTCTCGTTCTTCCTCATTGCAGCTGCTGCCTCGGGGGTGAGGCCTGTGTGTGGAGGGCGCTGGCCTTCTTGCCTTGCCCTGCTACCACTTTCTGACCCTAAGGAATCATTTGCCCTCTCTGGCCTTAGCTTCTCTATCTGTTCAGAGACAATGTTTCCGACACAACTGTTGGGAGACTCAGTCAGCACACAGTAGGTGCTAATAGGTATTTACAGATCTTCATGCAAAAGGTTTGGAAAGTATTTGGTTACCAGGATTGCCATTTCTCCTGTCAATTATTACTGGTCATCCTAGTTTTTGGTCAGGATATCAGATAGAGTTGGGGTTTTTTTAGAGTTACTTTTCTATTATAGGAGAACTTGGAAAGAAAATATTATCTACAAGGAGGGTATATTGTTAAAGCTAAAACTGGTCTCTTCCCTGATTGCCTTCTTGTGATTTTACCAAAGAATTTGTTCAGCAGGGGTTTGTTTGGAGAGCCCTTCCCTGGAGACTAGGCCCCTCTGTGTCTTCCCAGGGAGGACCCCCCTTATCTCCACACACCAGCAGACTCCCTTGGCTTCCTTTTGTCACTCCTGTGAGCTGCCCTTTAGAAGCCTGAGAGAGTTTTTCCCAAAGATCTTGTGGGCAACCAGGCACCATCCTATCTTCCTGCATCCCTTAGCCTAGAGTGCGGCTAGGCATAGCAGAGCTGTGGTCTTTGCCTTAGAGCGGGAGAGGCAAGAGAAGAGAAAAGAGACGTGGTATAGTTTCTGTGAGGTGTGTGTGAGGGGTGTCCAGTGTCAGGGACACATTCTTTCCGATGCCTGCCCTTCACTTCACTGCAGGAACAGGCAGAGATGCCGGTCTCTGGGCAGCCTGCCCCTAGGACCTGCTCCTACTTTTCATAAACCTGGTTGTACACCAGGGGGACATGTGTGGGTCTAGAACATATCAGTTCAGACCACTGTACCTTAACTTGGGGCAGAATGGGGAAGAACCCCCTCCCCCAGAATTTTGAGGAACCTAAGACCACCTCAAAGCATCTAGCAAACTGCCTTTTTATTTCCGAGGAATGAGAGCCTTTTCATTTGAGGAGGCCTTCTCCCTGCTGCCTGGTTTGGAGTGGATTCTCTCAGGCTGTCTGATCTGCACACCCGTGGCTTCTCTCCACCTACTGCCTAGGGGAGGCTTTCTTTAGGACTCACAGCCACTGAAAACCAGGTTCATTGTCACGATGCTTTGGATTATGTAACATGGAAGTCTAATTTTTATAGCATGTAAAGAACTTTATTACCTACCTCTAATTTTACTTATAATGCCCTCTACAATGGGCACACTGGGGCTAATTCTTCCATTTCAACAGATGGCAAGTGAGTTCTAGACAGTAGTGTGCTTGGCCCAAAGCCATACTCTGAGTTGGGTGTAAAGTCAGGAATAAAACTTGGGGCTCCCAATTCCCAGGGGCCTTTTAAAGATTAAAAGTCCAGCTTTATGTTTTCCTCCCAGACTGACTGACTCTTCATTGCCTCTACAGGACTAGTGGTGGTGAATCATTACCTAGCATTTCAGTTTTTTGCAGAGGAATATTACCCTTTCTCAGAGGTAAGAAGTATCTAGCATTTTCAGCTATTATTAGGGACGGGGGAGTAGAGGGGACCTGCCTGATTTGCTTTGTGAACTTAGCTATGATTTGAAATTGAGTCTCTTTAGGGATTACATGTTTGAAAAAAGCAAAACATCATATAGATGATTTTAGAAAACAGTGTGTATGAGGAACAGAAGGGATCCCTTTGGCTGAGGTGGGGAGGACACTGTTCTCCCCCAGTGAGTCTTTTGGGTCCCCCTAAGGGGGTCATCCTGAGGTCAGGAAGGGACACTGGAATTGTCTGACGCAGACCTCCCAGGACAGGGGTGGGCTGCATCCCTGAGCCCCAGCTTTTCCCAGTGGCCTGACAAGATATTCTCCTCCTAGGATTTCTCCACACCCTGCTCTTTAAGTTTGAACCCCTGGGAAGAACAAAGTCACCTTGAGGAGTGTGGGTCAGTCATGGCTTAGCTCTCATCTGCCTCCTTCAGTCCAGAGGAGTTGCTTGTCCTAGTGACCAAGGTTTGGGCATAGTGGCCTAATTCAGTCATCTTCAGCCTCCACCATTCCCCACCGATGTATCTCCATGTCTGAGGATGTCCTGTCCCTGCCTCCCAGGCCATGGTCCCCTTAGAGATCAGGTGTGGTACCTTCTGTGCACTGTTGGCCACTTGTCCACAACACACAGTGACCATGTTCAGCCCACTCTTGGCACCTCCAGGGGCACCCTCTTCTCAGTCTCTCTTGTTGCCAGGTCCTGGCCTATTTCACTTTCTGCCTGTGGATAATCCCATTTGCATTCTTTGTGTCACTTTCGGCTGGGGAAAACATCCTGCCCTCCACTATGCAGCCAGGAGGTGAGAAGGGGCTTGTAAGGGGCCAGGGTAGGGAGTCGCCAGCAAGTCCTAGTTGGCTGGGGTTGGCTGGGAGGACTGGAGCTCTGGGGTGGGAGAGCTGTGTTCTCATTCACACACAGACACACACACACACACACACACACACACACACACACACACACACACACACTCTCTCTCTCTCATTTACATTCATCTTGCCTGTGTCTCCACAGATGACGTCGTCTCCAATTACTTCACGAAAGGCAAGCGGGGCAAACGCTTAGGGATCCTGGTTGTCTTCTCCTTCATCAAAGAGGCCATTCTACCCAGTCGTCAGAAGATATACTGACCTCCTTGGGGAGGGGATGTAGGGCAGAATCAGGAGAGCCTCTGTGCTAGGTGGGGGCTGAGACCTGGGAAGGCACCTTCCACCAGACCTGGCTTTCCTCCCCTCAACTCTGAAGCCCCATCCCCACCCCCTCGGGGGGCTCACCTTGGCTCAGATCTGATGCTGCTAGAGGCAGTAACCTCAGAGGGCACCAGGGAGGGTGGCAGAGCCTGCTTAGCTAGGAAGCCCAGGCCCCCCCAGGCCTCCCCTCCCCCTTCCGAGGTGGGTTGGGAGGTTGTGGCCCAGCTAAGGAGGCAGGGCAGGGTCTGTGAAGCTGGAGAGCAGAGGGTGACAAGTTCTCTGGGCAGGTCGCTGTGGGAAGGGGCCATGGCTTGGCATGTCCAAGAGAAATAGTTTTTGCTGTTGAACTGTGATTTCTGTCCAAGTGCTGATTCCCATTTGAATAAAGATTCTAGGCGGCACTGTTTGCCTTAATGCCCTGACAGTTCATCTTCCTTTCTTCCTGCTAACCTTCTGCCCTGGACTGGACTAGTTTTTCTGTTCCAGGGACTCCCTTTCTTGATTTGGGTCTTGCCCTTTCAAAGGGACTGTTCTTGTGTCCCTTAGTGGGAAGGGAGCAGAGGTGAGGCGCTCAGTGTGGTCAGGGAGTGGGGAGTGGGCTAGAGGCAGCCTTTCGTAGGTCATGCAGCAGCCAGTCCTTCCATCTCTTCTTTCCCCGAGGCTCCCTCTCAGGCTGGGGGTAGGAGAGGGAACAGTTTAGGACCAGGTTAGATTTTCAGAACATCTACAATATCCTATTTATAAATCCTCCTCTGGGGAAAAGGCGTGGTTTCTGACTGAATACTATCTCGAGCTCAAGGAGAAATGAAATAAAAATTGGCTTCCAGGCAGCCTGGGCTACAGCCTGTTTTTTAAGAAATGGGGCTGGTGGGAGAAGGCATTTGTCACTCTAAGAGCAAGGTCTAGCCTTCTCTTCTGTGCACTCTTGGCTCCTGGGGAGATGATCTCTGCCTTCCAAGAAGGCAGGCCAGGTCTTGGGCACAGACCATTTGTTGACCTTGCACTCCAACTACAGTGCCTTGCAAGTGTTCAACAGTACATATTGGAATGAAATCCCCATGAGAGCCTCACTGGCCATGTTCTATACCTCAAAGTGAGGCTGGCAGGTGCAGAGATGGACTGCACACATGTGGCACCTTTAAGCCACTGGGAAGACCCCTGTGCTTGAAAATCTTTCCTTTCCATCATGCCTGAAGTCCCATCAGAGCCCTTTATTTCTTTGGCTTTAGCGCTTCTGTTCTCTGAAGAATACCAGCTTTCCCCTTTCCCTGGGATGAGTAGCACGTGTTGGTCTTCTCTCGAGGCAAATGAGGTTGTAAGGCGCTGTTCTCCTATACAGACAGGACAGGCAAGGCAGAGGACACCAGAGGCCAGTGTCATCCTCTGGATAGGCTGACAGCTGGCTGTACTCTCCCTTGCTGTCCACTGCTTTGTTCCTCAGCCTGATGATGTGGCTTCACCGCCTCCATCATTCTACTGCCAGTGCTCCCCCAGGGGTTGCCAGTGGCCTTCTTGTACTAAATCCAGCAGACCGTTTCCATATCTTACTGGATCTGGGCAGCATCTGACACAGCCGATCACCTCCTGCTTCTTGAACTGCACTTCCCTGGCACGTCTGTGGCTGGTTGTCCTACCTCTCTGGCTGTTCCTTTCAGCCTCCTGTACAGGCTTCTCCACTCGCCCCATGCACAATGGGGTGTCTCAGGGTTCTGTTGTGGGCTCCCTGGGGAAGCCCATCCATGCCAGTGGCTTCAAGGACTCTGCCAAGGAATCGAGAGTTGACTTCCAGCCCCAACATCCCTCCTACTTATCTGAACCACAGTTTGCTGCCTTCTGCATGCACAAATAACGTGCGTTCACGGCCCAGATGGCACTTGTTGCTGTCCTCTGCAAACCTGCCCCTTTTGGATACCTGCCTTGGCCCTAAGATCACCCAGGAGCCAGACAGGAAACCTGCTTTCTAGTCCTGCTTTCTCTTTTTGTCCCCCTCATTCAGTCTATAAAAACTGTCAAGTTTATCTTCTTAACATCCCTCAATTTGAGCCACTCCCACTGTCATCAGCTTTCACTTGGATTATTGTAACAGCCTCCTCCTCCTCTATCCCGCAGCTGGGGTTGTCTTTCTAAAATGCGCAATTGATCAAATCACTCCTTGGTCTAAAACCTTCCATGGCTCCCTACTTCCCTCAGGATAAAGTCCAGACCCCTTAGCATGGCTTGTGAGACTCACGGTGTCCTGGTTCCTGCTTGCCTCTCTGGTCTCATCATTTGCCTTCTTGCACTCTGGGTCCCCAGCCTCCTGTATTCAGAAATGCCATGGCTCTCTCCTGCCACTTGGATTCTCCTTTCTTCTGCTCACTTTGCTACTTTCTCTGTCAAGTCTCAACTTGGATTTTACTTCTAAGGAGCTTTGAGTGTCCTCTCTCCTCCCTTAACCCCACTCAGAACACCACACAGATCACTCTGGGCTTACTTGCCTGCTCTGTGGTCTGTCTCTCCACTAGACTGTAAGCTCCTTGAGGGCAAGCACTGTCCTTGAATTTTTGTATTAACAGTGCCAGGCATGGTGCCTGGCACCTAGAAAGCACTCAATAAATGTTTGTTTAATGAATGAATTGTAGTGATGTGTGCAAAGGATGGGGAGAGGGGCAAGCAGGGAAATCAACAGCCGGCGTCACCACCGCCAGCCTGGTCACCCCTCTCTCTGCAGCCCAGTCCCCATCAACCCTTCACAGACTGCAGAAGTACAAGTGCCTTCGCAGTCTCCAATTGAAGCCGCAGAGCCTCCCTCTCCCCAGATATGCTGCCCGTGCCTCCATACGCTGCAGATACCTTAGTGGCAACTGGGAATAAGGGATGGCAGCCTGTGGTAGCAGGGAAGCTCATGCCAGGGTGACACATTAGCTGTCCTCCACCCCATTCTGGATCTGGAGATGAAGAGAGGCTCAGAGTGTGCGGCAGGAAGGACTTAATGTGAACAAGGGACTGATTTTCCCAGTGGTTCCTGGAAGCCTTGTCCATGGTGGGCTGGCTGGGAGGGCAGTGGGGATGCCAAAGTGTCACTTTTACAATGCTAGGGCCCAGAATAGTGACTGACCCCTACTCTGAACCTAACTTGGATTTCCTGAGGGGAGCTCAAAAGATTTCTTTGCAGAGAGAAGGGAGGCCTGGGCTTTGAGTAGGGGGCTGGTAAGCAGGGGCCTCCTATCCTTGAGCTTGGCTATGGGAAGCCCATGGGCCCTCCTTCCCCTTCCTCCTCACCCACAGCGTGAATCACCACACCTCAGCCTTCACTGGGCTGCCTCAGGTGGAGAGGCTACCAAAATAAGTTTATGGGTTGGTTTTAGGGGAGGGCAAGGCAGGGAGCCTTTGATGAGCTTGCACGGCTGTCAGGAAGGCTTCGTCAAATGTCTGACGCAGGTTCATGGCCACAGTGTCTGTCCAGAAGGTGTCATCACCGAAGAACCGCTTCCGGGGCACTTCCATCATGCTGATGGAGTGAAAGCCCTGGGGCACCTTCATCCTGGACGGCCGTGCATTTGGGTACAGTGTACGGAGCACCACCTCAAAAGGCAGCTGGGGCACGGGCGCCACCCAGTGGCCGTCCACCGTGTGCAGCCGCGCGCCACCGTGCCCGTCTGGTGTCACCTCCAGGAAGCTGCTGAAGTCATGCTCCAGGCTGGGGTCTGGATGCACCCCCAAGCGGATGCCCTGCGGGAAGCTGATGTGGGTGCTGGGGTGTCTGGCAGGGTTGTTGCTGACATTCCACATCATGGGCCTCCTGACCCTGGGCTGCGTGTAGGTGGGCTTGGGAGTCTCCGTGGGCAGTGGTATGCATTGCAGGCGTGCCTCCAGGGAACGGTGGAAACTCTTAGAACACAGAGATCCCTGGTTCCCTGAGGTCTTGGAGAGGGTGATGGCCTGAGCTTGCTTGGTGTTGGGGACCAGAGAGTGACCTTGGTGCAGCAGCTTGCAATGGAGCCACTTCTTGAAATGAGCTTCTCTCAGAATTTTGTGCTTTTTCTGCAACAACAGAGGGCACAAGACAGTCATGGAGGGCTGCTCCCCCTCTGCCTCTGTGGAAGGAGACTCTGTGGTTATAACCCTTGGAAACCTCAGGTCCGACTGGGAGAGACTGTCCTTGCCCCAAGAAAACCTTGAGTTTGATGAGAGAAATACCTGCCTTATGGGAACCTTGTGATTGGAGGAACTTTTGCCATAAGGGAGCCCCTGGGTTGCTGGGGGAGACAATGCCTCTCCCATGGAGAGACCTCCACTCTGATGGGGGAGATACAGCCTCTGCCCTAGGTGAATCTCCAGCTTGAGAAGTGGGACAGTCCTCACCCCAGGGAAAACCTCAGGTCTTAACAGGAGACAAGCTCCCTCCCTCCACAGAAATCCCCAATCTTATAGTGAAGACATGTCCTGCCATAAAAGAGTCTCTGGTTTAATGGGGAAAAGGTAAATGAGGGCCAGGTGTGGTGGCTCATGCCTGTGATCCGAGCACTTTAGGAGGCTGAGGCAGGAGGATCACTTAAGGCCAGGAATTTGAGACCAGCCTGGGCAACATAACAAGACCTCTGTTTCTACAAAAAAAAAAAAAAGAAAGAAAGAAAAAAATTAGCCAGGCATGGTGGCGTGTGCCTGTAGTCCTGGCTACTCAGATACCAAGGCAGGAGGATCACTTGAGCCCAGGAGTTTGAGGCTGCAGTGAGTTATGATGACGCCAGTGCACTCCAGCCTGGGTAACAGAGCGAGACCCTGTCTCAAAAGAAAAAAGGGCAAATGAGAAATAAAAATTGTATCCTCTACTGTGAAAGGAAAGAGCAGAAAGGTCTGGAAGGCCTGGAATTGGGAGCAGCTAATCTGAGCAGACTTCTTAGAAGTGGTAAGACTTGAGAAATCATGTAGGGGAGGATATGGTTGGCTGGCTCCCCAGGCCGGGTGGCAACAACTGGCTGTGGCTCTGTCCTTGCGTCCGTTGGAGTTGAACCTTTCCTACATTGTCACAGAATCTCCCCCTGCCCCCATTGTTTCAGTGTCTCACTCTCAGACTTGCTAAGCAATCAGGTGCTTTGGAGATTGACCCAGCTGCAGAGGTAGGCTCTGATTAGGCTAAGCCAATCATTATAATTCCATCGGCCTTGCCCTAGACCTAAGTCAATCAGCATATGGCTGATTGAGGCCATAAGAGATGAGGGGAGATCTGCAAGGTGCTTTTGGAAAAGGTTACAGCCACGAGAAACAGATGGGTTTTGCCTCTTCTGGACAGGTGTGTGACTGTGAGGGCTGGCGACACCAACAACAGAGGAGGGTAGGGCTGAGAAAACCGGAGAGAAATGCAGCTGAAACAGCTGGTGTGCTGGATTCACCAGCACAGAAGCCCTTCCTACTTCAGGGTCCACTTAAGATTCCCAGCATCTTCTTTCTGGGTTTTCTGATTTTTGCATCCTGTGTAATTACACCCACTTAAAATCCCCTTTCTTCCCCAGCTAAGGTCCTTCATTGATCTGGTCCCCTGACAAATCTCTAGCTTGTCAACCTCTGACTCACACGTGATCCCCAGCTATGCTGAATTTACAGTTCTCTGCATACACCATGCGCCCATGTGCCTCTGTGCCTTTCCACACAGCAATTCCTGATGCCTGGTCAGCCCTTTCCTACTTCTTCATTTGGCCAACTGCTGCCCATCGTTTTTATTTTTTGTAGAGATGGGGTCTTGCCATATTGCCCAGACTAGTCTTGAACTTCTGGCCCCAAGCGATCCTCCCACCTTGGCCTTCCAAAGTGCTGGGATTACAGGCATGAGTCACCATGCCCAGCCCCTTGCTGCCCATCTTTAAAGACTTCTCTTAAGCATCATCCCTTCTGGCACCCTCCTGGGCCCTTTTCTCCTTGATGGGAATACAACCTGCCTCCTCTACTA
The DNA here is from genome assembly GCA_963575035.1 of Avahi laniger. Taxonomy (NCBI): domain Eukaryota; kingdom Metazoa; phylum Chordata; class Mammalia; order Primates; family Indriidae; genus Avahi; species Avahi laniger. Next base: position 130,922 of record CAUYSK010009749.1, read on the forward strand.
GACTAAGCCCCTTGAGAGTGGGAACCACATATTCTGAGCCTCGGGGCCTAGCAGGTGCCTAGCACAGAGTGAGTACTCACTGTCTGTTGGAAGGAAGGAGTTTGAATCCCAATTATAAGGCAGAGCCTTTGTCTCATTAGAGAAATTCTCATCCAGAAGGAGGCAGTGCACTAGGAGGGGCTCATAATACTTGCAAATTGAAGCTGTCTTTGCTTTCTAACACAGGACAAGATTTTGACCTAAAGCTTATAAGGGTGGAATTTTAGTCGGCGTTGTGAGGAGAGGGAGGCTCTTTTTGGGCGGGAGTGCTTCTGGCCACTCCTCTCTACAACACGTGGGTCACTGCCTCCTGCTCACATGCCTGGGTGGCAGCTGCGGCCTGGTGCCCCTGCCTGGCTCACCCTTACTTGATACTCAATCAGGTAGTTCTGCTCCATGAGGGCCAGCTGGTTCTTGAGCCTCTTCAGTTTCCCCATCTCACGAGCAAAGTCACTCTTGTCCCGTTTCCACATGGCATCCTTCAAGAACCTGGTGCCGAGGTGGAGGGAGGCATGTCATCCCACAGTGACTGAGCTTCCACCTGGGCTGGGAAGGCTGGCTGCTGCTGAGGGCCTGGAGGGGGTGAGAGGAGCTGCCAGAGATGATATGAGCAAGATGACCTGTTCTGATTGCCCAGGGGCCCTCTGGCTAACTACTTCCTTTGGAATGCAAGCAAAAAGTGTCTGGTGGCCTGCTCACCACTTGCTGAGGAGCCAGAGGACCCAGGGCAAGGAAGGAGGGTGATGCTCAACCCAGAGCCTGGGCAGAGGCCTCTTTGGCAGACTCATCTCCCAACCATCTGGCTCCCCAGACCCTCTGCTTAAAGGCTCAGCCTGGGGTGAGGTCCCTCAGGAACGGGCTGGGTGAGAGGGAGGGGGTGGCAGGCTGTGGGCAGTTCTCACACTCACCGGGCACAGGCACGGTGGTTCCTTATTTTGCAGAAATCGATGGGTTTGCAGCCCATGGCATCTTGGGCGTGGACATCGGCGCCACTCTGCACCAGTACCTTCACACAGCCCAGCAGGCCATCGCGGGCTGCCAGGTGCAGTGGCGTGGAGCCGTTGCATGTTTGACTGTGGAGGGCCCCGCCAGGGGTGATGAGGGCAGAAAGGAAGGACAAAGAGCATCTGCCCATCAGACAGGTGGCATACCAGTTTCCAGGTCCTGCTTTGCCACCAGCCCACGGGGTGTCCCTGGCCATGTCCCTTCCCCTCTCTGTACCTCAGTTTCCTCTACTGTAGGAGGATTGGACTAAATGAACAATAAAAATCAGATTATAGAAGGTATGTCACAGTTAAGAACTGCTGGAAGGAGAGCGGGATTGGTTCAGAGATCAATGACCTCATCCACTCTTACACCAACCAGCCCTCTGCCCCTCCCCAGGGCCCACAGGTCTGCATGGCCCTGGCCCTGCCTCCTCCTCACCCTCATTCTCAGGCCTTGCCCCACTCTTTCCCAACACATGGCCTTTTGCATGTGATATTCCCTCTGCCTACAACCCTTTTCCCTGGCTCTTTGCATGGCTGGCTCTCAGTCTTTAGGTTGCAATTTATTTATTTATGTATTTTTTGAGACAGAGTCTCACTCTGTTGCCCGGGCTAGAGTGAGTGCCATGGAGTTAGCCTAGCTCACAGCAACCTCAAACTCCTGGGCTCAAGCGATCCTTCTGCCTCAGCCTCCCAAGCAGCTGGGACTACAGGCATGCGCCACCATGCCCGGCTAATTTTTTCTATATATTTTTAGTTGTCCAGCCAATTTCTTTCTATTTTTTAGTAGAGATAGGGTCTTGCTCTTGCTCAGGCTGGTCTCAAACTCCTGAACTCAAACAATCCGCCCACCTCGGCCTTCCAGAATGCTCGGATTACAGGCGTGAGCCACCGTTAAATTGCCCAGGTTGCAATTTAAATGTCACCTCCTTAGAGGTGATTGCCTCTTCTGAAATAGATGCCTCTTCTGAAATGTATCGTCCCCCTACCCATCATCTGTTTATTCCCTTCATGATCACTTCCCATGCTGTCAGGATTTTGTTCATTTATTCATTTGCTAATTTACTGTCTAAGCAAATCAGCTTCATGAGGGCAGGGGCCATTTCTGTGTGTTTACTGCAGTATTTCCCAGCTCTGACATAGTGCTTAGCACATGGTGCATGCTCGGTAAATAGTTTGAATGAATGCAATCTCCTATGTGCCATGCACTTTCTCATGCACTGTTAGCCTACCAAGTTTCAGCTGAAGGCATTGAGGCAGTGGTTCCCAAACTTAACTGCAAACTAGAAACACCTCGGATTCTGTTACGCTTTCTGAAGCCCAGGCCACACCACAGACCCATTAAATCACAGCATTTGGATGGGAACACAGGCAGTCGTATTTTTGAAGCTCCCCAGGTGATTCCAATGTACACATAGGTTTGGGAACCAGAGGACTGAGGCTTAGAGGTTGAGTGACCTTGCTAAGGTCCTGCTAGTTTCTAGCAAGTGGCAAAGCTAGGCTGTGAACTGGGTCTGTTCTCTCCCAAAGCCCAATCTCCTACCCACTATACCACATGGGCTCAATGACTGCTTTATGGGGGACCCAATCCTTGTCACCCCCAATAGTCCCTCTGCCTGGGAGTGGAGTTCCTGCCTGTCCAGGCTCCAAGCCATCCTCCTGAAGCAGGCTGGACTCACGCGTTGAGGGCTGCCCCTTTCTCAAGCAAGTAGGAAATGCAGGGGAGTGCCATGGTCTTGTTGTCCTTGTGGATGACGAGGTGCAGAGGGGTCTGGCTATTGCTGGTGGGCAGGTCCACGGGAAAGTTGTACTCTTCTATCAAAATCTGCAGGCAGGCAAGCTTGCCCCGTTGAGCAGCAAAATGGATGGCAGTGAAGCCCTGTGGGGTCCAGAGCCAGGCAGGAGGCTGAATGGGATGGGGTCCCTGGGTTCACAGCTTAACCTACATAGCAATTTCTTGGAGTTACCCTTCCTCTCTTCCCTGTCCCCTCGACAAACCCGGGAATCACTCACACCCCTTTCCAGCTCCCAGTGTGTGCTCATTGGCTCACCCTGCCCTCCAATGGTCCTCCCACTGCAGAAAGATGAATTTGGACGATCTACACAGGATGTTCTAGAGGCAGATCTTCGCCAGGTGACCACTATATAAGGAGCTCTTTGCAGGGTGGGACCTCAGTCCTCGCCGCCCCCCGACTCCAGGTCCCTACCTTGTAGTCGGTCGGAATTTCTTCACGGTCCCGGTCCAGACAGAACCGCAACCATTCGACGTTGCCCACCGCGGCCGCGAACAGCTCGTAGTAACTCCCGATCGCCCTCCGGGCCCGCTCCTCGGTGGGTCTAGAGTCAGCGTGGGGGCGGGGTGAGCGTGGCGGGGGCGGCGGCGCTGAGTGCCGTGGGCAGGGGCGCCCCGTGGCGAGGGCAGTGGCTCTCGCGCCGCGGCGTTCAGGGAGGCCAGGCCAGGGCTGGCTGATCGGCGAGGCGATGAGGAAGCGACCGTCGTCCACCACCCCGGGTACCTCTCAGGAGGCGAACCCTGGCCCCTCGGGCCTCAGCATCAGCCCAGGCCTGCTCCAGACCCTGCCCGCCAGGGAGGCGCTGGGCTGGTTCTCGCGTCCCGCAGCCGGGCCACCTTCCCTCCCTGCCCACCTGGGCTGCTTGGACTCCGCGTCACTCCAGGTGACTTTCGAGGAGACTCTCTCCGCCCGCTGCACGAAGCCACATGAAGCTGGCTGGGAACGGGCTCCCCTCCGGGCGCCCGCTCCCAAGTCCCGGCTGCCCGCTGTCGCCCACAGAGAGGTCCTACCCGCCAAGGCCATCGCGAGGCTGGAACTCTTTGGACCTTGGCCGGGCGGGGCAGTGCTCCCGACCCCCGGCAGCGTTCCCCGGAGGTAGTAACCGGCCGGGCCTCTCCCAGGCCTCTAGGGCCCGGTCGCCTCGCTGGCTCGCTGGGAGCAGAGCCCGGGGGACCCCTGCCCGCTCCAAGGACCCCCGCCCGCCTCCCACTCCCAACCCGCTCGGCGCCGGGGCAACGCCCCCACCCACCGCCTGGGCCCACTGCCCTGGAAACTCCGCATCAAACGCCAAAGACACTTAGCTTTTGTTTCCGATTATAAATTAACAAATAGAAAACAAGAAAAGCACAATGTGGAAATTAAACATCACTATCCCACCACCCACAAAAATCACGGCCTATTGCGAAACATACGTATTATGTATACATTTTTGATCTCTTTATTTAGCACCATATTATGAGCTAGCTCCCATTGTCATTCCACATACTAAACGTGCATTGTGACGCATGAAGCCCAACATCATGATGGATGAGCAGTCATTTCCCATGTGCTGCAGAAAACAAAATGGCTCAACTCGGGTTGTTTTCTTAGGATGGATTCCTGGAAGTAGAATTGCTAGATGAAAGAGAATGATATTTTTCAGCTGTCAATATGTGATTCCAAACTGCCCTCCAGAAAGGTATTTTATATCCACTTACACTTCCACCTGTAGTGAAACAAGCACATTGCACGTCAGCAGTGTGGCTTTGCGCAAGTCACTGGACCTCCGTGTCTCAGTTTCTGCATCAGCAAAATAAGGAACAGTAATACTTGCCTCACAAGGAGTGATGGGATGCAAGCTGTGAGAACTGCACTAACACAGAAGCACTATCTGCGAATTTGCTATTGCTAGCAGAAGAACTATGCAAACCATTGATAGCATTGAATATTGTAACTTTAAATAAATGTTTGTTAATAGTACTGAAAATGGTGTTCTGATGTGACTCTTTGATTACTAGCAGGAGGAGAGAGAAACTGAGGCAGGAGGATATAAGAACTGAGCAAGTCCTTGGCACGGGAGAATGCATTGCTCAGAAGACCCCTCAGCCAGCACCAGGCAGCTGGGCAGACAGTGCCTGGTGGAACAACAGAAGCTAGACCATGAGAAGGGCAGACAGCAGAAAATGCCCAAAGAAAGACTTGATTTCTTCTTCAGAAGGGAATGGTAAGGGTATTGCCCAGAGCAACTGGTTCTGCAGTCCCAGGCAAGGGAGATGCAAGGCTGAGGGGAGGAGGCATGTTGGGGAGAAGTGGGGGCAGGACCTTGAGAGACACTGTCTCCATACTCCAAGACCAGTGCCCCAGGCCAGCCTCTCCCCCTGTTCTCTGAACCACCTCAGGGTCTTTTTGAAGCTTGAACCAGTTTGGATTGAGTTGCACATTCAGCTGAAGCCTGACTAGTAAAAAGCTCCTGAAGTTAAATTCTCTATTGCGTAAAATAGTCAGGACCAGTGGGAGGGGCCCTGAAAGGAGCTGTGTGGGCCAGGGCACTGCGAAGCCCTAGGGGACCCTGGAACCTGTACATGCACTGTCCTCCAGGAGGACAGGAGGTATGCCCCAGGGAATGGCCAGGCAAGTGAAACTGAAGAAGTATGCTTAGAGTGCTCAGACAGGTTTGGGAAGAGTCACACCCTCAGTGGGGTCTAGGGCTGGGGAAGCTGATGTGCTCAACCAAGGACGGTAGCAGGACAGGGAACTTGGCGGCGAGCAGTTAGGAGTCCTCTAGGGGTGGGTGTGGTTTCTGGCTGTAGTGGTCCTGGGGCAGGAAACAGGACTTTCAAGTCAGCACCCTAGTATCCAGTTGTAGTGGGGGGTGGGGTGCATAATGCTGTCTTGTTGGGGTAGACCCATATGGAGGAGAAAGGGAGCTTGAAAGGCAGGTCCTAACAGGTGGGAGAGGGAATGTCTGACTCTTGGGACCCGATTTGGAGGAAGGCAGGAATCTGGGTGCTTGCTACTTTGTGGGGGTGGGGAGATCTGGTCAGGACAGGGACTCTAAAGAACACGTCATATCCCTCAAATCAGATTTCCGAGTTGTGTGCCAGTTTCCCAATGTTCTCCCCAGTGCTCCCGGTGAATACGCCAAATCTGAGTGAGTCCTCTTCTTCAGCCTCGGGGAAATTCCAAGGGATCAGTAGAACCCTCCCTGCCCTTGTCTTCTCCCCTCTCCGACAGCCTCACGGATTTACGGTTACCACGAGGCTCTCAGGTCCAGGAGGTTATTTACTCAGACTGGCATCTACGCATCATGCTTAATCCAAATGATCCCAGAGGGGATCCAAAATATAACTCCCATGTCTCCTGAACTTCTAAGATCTAGAATCAGTTTGTCTTGAATACCTATGTCTGACTCTCTCCTCTGGAATGGGAGAATGAGGTGCTCTGTGGAACCACTCCCCAGGAAACAACCATAAGTAGTGAAAATTATTTTAAAAACCAACTATGTAAATCCCCTGAGAATTGTCCTAAGGGTGTACATCAAATGAAGACTCATCTATTCAGGAAAATTTATTAAATCTCAGTAAGAACTGTGAGAATTTGTGGCACTTGAACCATAAATTCCTCCCTTCCTTCTCTCTGCATCTTAGAGCAATGACTGAAGCTCCAACCTGGGTGGATGTGGCCAAGGAAATGGGGCCCCCTCTTCCTTCAGCTCCCACTCAAGAGATGGCATCTTAGCATTTCTCACTATCATCCACACCTCCCGCACCCCAAGTTGTAGAAGCTAGATTCCTGATGAGTGAAGCTGAGAGATTGAGGGCTCCCTTATTCCACCCAGTCTCCATTCACAGGGCAGGTATGGCAAGCTGAGAATATTGGAGTCCTGATTAATTGCCCCAGCTTACTTTCATGGGGCTGAGGCCTCATGTTGGGAGAGGTTAACTGAGAGGAACAGAGGCTACAGCCTTTGCTCAGAACCCTTCACATGAAGCAGGTTATTGTTGAGAGAAGTGGGCCCCTATTCCTGCCCTCAGTTCCACAGCAGGGACTCAGAAATTGTGTCCAGGGCCGGACGCAGTGGCTCACGCCTGTAATCTTAGCACTCTGGGAGGCCGAGGCATGAGGATCACTTGAGGTCAGGAGTTCGAGACCAGCTTGAGCAAGAGTGAGAGCCCCGTCTCTACTAAAAATAGAAAAAAAAAATTAGCTAGTCGACTAAAAATAGAAACAAAAAATTAGCCAATCAACTAAAAATAGAAATAAAAAATTAGCCAAGTGTGGTGGCTCGCACCTGTAGTCCCAGCTACTCGGGAGGCTGAGGCAGAAGGATCGCTTGAGCCTAGGAGTTTGAGGTTGCTGTGAGCTAGGCTGATGCCATTGCACTCACTCTAGCCCGAGCAACAAAGTGAGACTTTGTCTCAAAAAAACAAAAAGAGGGAGGTCTTACTATGTCGCCTAGCCTTGTCTTGAACTCCTGAAGGGATCCTCCTGCCTCAGCCTCCCAAGTAACTGAGACTGCAGTGTGAGCCACAATGCCTGGCTATACCTCTTGTGATAAAATATTCAACAAACTTGGAATAGAATGAACTTCTTCAATTTGATAAAGGGAATCTATAAAAACCCCCCAGCTAACATAATCCATAATGGTGAACAACTGAATTATTTCTCTTTAAAATCAGGAAAAAGACAATTATGTCCACTCCTAGCACCTCTATTCAACACTGTACTGAAGGTTCTCGCCAGGAAAAATTTTTTTGAAGGTAACTTTTTAAAATTATATATATATATTTTGTCTCAGACTACAGGGGTACAAATGTTTAGGTTACAAACATTGCCTTTGCCCCACCCAAGTTAGAGCTACAAGCATGTCCATCCCCCAGACAGTGTGCACTGCACTCATTAGGTGTATATGTACCCATCCCCTCCTCCGCCTTCCACCTGCCCAATACCCGATGAATGTTACTACTATATGTGCACATAAGTGTTTATCGATTAATACTAATTTGATGGTCAGTGCATGTGGTGCTTGTTTTTCCATTCTTGTGATACTTCACTTAGTAGAATGGGGTCCAGCTCCACCCAGGATAATATACTATCCAGGGAAATTAGGCAAGAAAATGAAATAAGCCGGTGTGGTGGCACAGACTTGTGAGCCTAGCTACTTGGGAGGCTGAGGCAGGAGGATTGCCTAAGGCCAGATCATGCCTGCGCATAGCCACTGTGCTCCAGCATGGGCAAGACAGTGAGAACTTGTCTTTTAAAAAAATAATAAGAAGAAAATGAAATGAAAGGCATCCAGATTTGAAAGGAATAAGTGAAGCTGTCTCTATAGATGACATGACTTCATATATTGAAAATCCTAAGGAATCCATAAAAACCTATTAAAACTAATAAACAAGTTCAGCAGGGATACAGAATACAAGATCAATATACAAAAATCAAATGTATTTCTATACACTAGCAATGAGCAATCTGAAAATGAGATTATGAAAATAATTCCCTTTACAATGGCATCATAAAGAATAAAATACCTAGAAATAAATTTAACAGAAGTATAAAACTTTTTCCCTGAAAACTACAAAATTTAGTTGAAAGAAATGTAAAAAGACCTAATTAAATAGAAAGATATTTCATGTTCATGGATCAGAAGACTTCATATTATTAAGATGGCAATACTCCCCAAATCAATCTTGAGACCAGCCTGGGCAACCTAGTAAGAACTTGACTCAACAAAAAGCAAAAGAGTGGAAAGATTTAAAGTAATTCTTATTACATACATTAAATCAAGCTGATTTCCTTGCAGAAATTGGCAAGTTGAGCCTAAAATTCATATGGAAATTCAAGGGACCCAGAATAGTAAAAATCACCCTGAAAAAGTGGGAGTCCTTCCACTTACTGATCAAAACTATTATAGAGCTGCAGTAACTAAGAAACTGTGGTACTGGCATAAGGTTACAAATAGATCAATAGAATAGATTTGGAGTCCAGAAATAACCTCTCACATTAATGATCAACTAATTTTTGCTAACACAATTCAATGGAGAAAGAATAGTCTTTTTAACAAATGGGTCAACGGAATATCCACATGCAAAAGAATGAAGGTGGACCCCTAGCTCATATAATATATTAAAATTAACTCAAAATGGATGAAAGATTTAAATATAATAGCTAAAACTGTAAAACTCTTAGAAGAAAATATAAGCATAAATCATTATGACCTTGTATTAGACAATGGGTTCTTAGATGTGGTATCAAAAGAAACAAAAGCAAAAATAAACAGGACATCATCAAAATTTTATTTATTTATTTATTTATTTTGAAGCAGAGTCTCACTTTTGTTGTCTGGACTAGAGTACCGTGGTGTCAGCCTAGCTCACAGCAATCTCAAACTCCTGGGCTCAAGCGATCCTCCTGCCTCAGCCTCCAGAGTAGCTGGGACTACAGGTGCGAGCCAGCATGCCTAGCTAATTTTCTATTTCTATTTTTAGTTGACTTGCCAATTTTTTCTATTTTTAGTAGAGACAGGGTCTCGCTCTTGCTCAGGCGGGTCTTGAACTCCTGACCTTGAGTGATTCTCCTGTCTCGGCCTCCCAGAGTGCTAGGATTACAGGCATGAGCCACCGTGCCCGGCCTATCATCAAAATTTTAAAATGTGTTTTATGTGTCCTAATCCCAGCTACTCAGGAAGCTGAGGTGGGAGGGCACTCGAGCTCAGGAACTCGAGACCAGCCTGGGCAACAAACATAGTGAGACCTTTTCTAAACAAAAACAAAAACAAAACAAAACAAAAAAACCACCTCAAAACATTTGTGCTTGAAAGGGCCATCAAGAAAGTGAAAAATCAACCCAAAGAATAGGTGAAAATATTTGCTCATCATTGGTAAAGGACTGTAATAGAACTGGTGTCTAGAATATATAAACAAGTCTTACAACTCAATAATATAAAGACAAATAAACAATTTAAAAATAGGCAAACGGCCAGGCATGGTGGCTCATGCCTGTAATCCTAGCACTCTGGGAGGCCGAGACAGGAGAATCACTCAAGGTCAGGAGTTCAAGACCAACCCAAGCAAGAGTGAGACCCTGTCTCTATTAAAAATAGAAAGAAATTAGCTGAATAACTAAAAATATATAGAAAAAATTAGCCGGGCATGGTGGCGCATGCCTGTAGTCCCAGCTACTCGGGATGCTGAGGCAGGAGGATTGCTTGAGCCCAGGAGTTTGAGGTTGCTGTGAGCTAGGCTGACGCCATGGCACTCTAGCCCAGGCAAAAGAGTGAGACTCTGTCTCAAAAAAAAAAAAAAAATCCAGAAAGAAGAAACAACCTATTCTATAAAAAGGATTAATTTCTTTTAAAAAATTCAGT
>CAUYSK010009750.1:0-10917 GCA_963575035.1 Avahi laniger
TTACTTGGACAACTAAAAATATATAGAAAAAATTAGCCAGATATGGTGGCGCATGCCTGTAGTCCCAGCTACTCGGGAGGCTGAGGCAGGAGGATCGCTTGAGCCCAGGAGTTTGAGGTTGCTGTGAGCTAAGCTGACGCCACGGCACTCTAGCCCAGGCAACAGAGTGAGACTCTGTCTCAAAAAAAAACAAAAAAACTCCTGGCTTCAAGTGATCCTCCTACCTCAACCTCCCAGAGTGCTAGGATTACAGGCATGAGCCACTGTGCATGGCCAAGACTTTACTTCTTTTAAAAATAGTTATCTTTCATTTATCACCTCCTAAGTCGCATGTTTTTCTTTATATCCTTGAAAATATTTGTAAGATTTATAATAGCTATTTTAAGTTTCTTGGCTACTAAATCTATTACTCCTGTCATTTATGGATCCGTTTCTATTGGTTGATTTTTCTCCTGGGTATGGGTTATATTTTTTTGCTACTTTTTGTGCCTGGTAATTTTTATTTGATGCCAGATAATGTGAATTTTATATTGTGGAATGCTAGGTTTTGTTGTATTCTTAAAGAGTTTTGAGCTTTGTTCTGACATGCTGTTATTTGAAGATCAGTAGGATCTTGTCAACATTTTTTTTAAACATTTTTTTAAACATTTTAAACATTTTTTCTTTGTCAGGGCAAATCTAGAGGAACCTTTAGGACTTTGACTTCAGCCACGATGAAGTAACAGAGACTGGATTTACGCCCTCACCTGAAACAATGACAACACCAGCAGTGGTTTAACCAGAGTAAATGTACAAAGACACTGGACATCAGTCAACGAAGGACAGCGATCCCTCCCGACAATGAGCTAGAGCACGGATAATGCTTCCCTTGTTTCTTTCCCTTCCTCAGTGATCCCAGTCCTGTGCTTCCTGTTGTCCAATATCTGAACACTGTTGTTTGAAATATCTTGCCTGGTTTTCTAGTTGTTAACAGTAAGGGCAATTTCTGTAGTATTTACTCCTTCATGGACAGAAGCAAAAATCTTCCAGGTTAACTTAGACTCTTCCAATTTTCACTCTTCTCACTCTCTTTGGGATCTAATCCCCACAAAGTAAAATGCAACTCCAGCCTTGATTATATGGAAAATTTGAGGAAAAAATGTTTACTTTACCTGAAGGCCCCCATGTGACTCATGTCTATGCAGAACTAGGTTAAATGGGAAAACTAATCCAGCTTCACAATTTCCACAACATAATACCAGGTCACACTTTAGTCAACAACAATCACCAGAAAATTCAGCTAGGAACTGAGGAGAATTCAGCACTTGCCAAAAACTCACTGAGGCACATGTTGTTTAAGAGCTAACATGTAAGGACTTATTAGCCGTTATTCCTTTCGGTTCTCTAAGCTCCATCTCTGTTTCCTGTTAGTGTAGCAGAAAGTCATCGTGGCCAATGCAGGGCTGCCTATGGGCAAATTAGAAAAAAATACCTCTTATTTAAGATACTTTTCTAATATCTACTGGAAAATTATCATGAAATTCAGATTTTGTTAGAACAAGAAACTTTATTGCCATCTGTTAGATACTCTTCCATGATAAATGTTCAAATCTACAATGTTAATAACACCCCTCCGATTTACATAGGTGCTGTAGGTCAATGAAAACACCAGTAAGAAAAGTAAGATTCAAACATAAATAAATTATTAAATTATTTTTAAAATGTGAAATCATAACATAAAAAGGAAATATCTTCCCAGCTCTGTCTACTGTGACACTTCTCTTACCTTCCCACCAATGTTTTCAAGCACGTTCAGCACCCAGATTGTGTTCTCTAAAACTATTCTCCACTAAACAGAACCAGGATGTCTTAGAGGGTGGCCAATTCCATAAAAGAACTCTATCTTTGTTTGGTATTTACTAGACATTGCATTAGAGCACAGATAAATTGGCACCACAGAACTTCTCTTTTCCAGCCTATAATATATTGTTTGCTGTGTTATATTAAGAGTATGTAGGCCAGGCATGGAGGCTCACGCCTGTAATTCCTAGCACTCTGGGAGGCCAACGCAGGAGGATCACTTGAGACCAGGAGTTCAAGACCAGCCTGAGCAAGAGCAAGGCCCCCTATCTACAAAAATATAAAAATTAGCCGGGCGTGGTGGCACATGCCTGTAGTCCCAGCTACTAGGGGGGCTGAGGTAGGAGGATTGCTTGAGCCCAGGAGTTTAAGGTTGCAGTAGGCTATGGTGACACCACTGCACTCCAGCCTGGGCAACAGAGTGAGATCTTGTCTGAGACAAGATAAAATAATAATAATAATAATAATAATAATAATAATACAATTCAAGCAATTAAATTTGGTCTGTGAGCCTTTTTGTTCTATGACCTCTGAGAAAGATTTCCTGATAGTGAACTTGATGGCTGTCATTCCTCACAATGCATCTTGACTTAGGGGACAGTTAAAGCAGCCTTAAATCCATTTGATTTTTTTTAAAAGGGACAGCATCTCTCTCTGTCACCCAGGCTGGAGCACAGTGGTGTAATCATTACTCATTGTAACCTTGAACTCCTGGACTCGAGGAATTGTCCTGCCTCAGCCTCCCGAGTAGCAAGTAGCTGGGACTACAGGTGCACACCACCATGCCCCACTAATTTTTAAATTTTTTGTAAAAACAGGGTCTTGCTACATTGCTCAGGCTGGTCTCAAACTCCCAGCCTCAAGCATTCCTCCCATGATTACCGGTGTGAGCCACTGTGCCTGGTCCATTTGATATTTTTGAATGTATTTGAGGTGCAAATAAAATTTTATTCCTAAGTGTCCAAACCAAGTCAGTGTTTATCCATTCAAGTGTCTTCATCACATGCCGTGCCAGGCAGCATGGTTGCTTATGTGGTTACAGAGGGGGTTAAAACCAAAACCTTTGGAGGCAGGGGATAGGATTTAGGGGACAGACATATCCCTCCATGATTCCCATCTATTCATCAATTCCACAAACACTTAGTGAACCCCCGCTGTGTTCCACTGGCGGTAGGGTTAGAGTGTTAAGTAAGGCAGAGTCCCGATCTCAGGGAGCATGCTTTCTCCAGGATTCCCCAGATGCATGCTGCCTAAATGAACAAGGGAGCTAAGTGCAGGAGAGGCATTTACAAAGGGTCACGAGAAACAGATGCGGCGGATGTGGGTACATGTGCTCAGGTGTGTGTGTGTGTATGTGCGTGTGTGCGTAAAAAAAAGCAAACCTCACAGAAGATGTGTCATTTTAGAAGTCTTGGAGGAAGAATAGGAGTTTGCCTGGTGGACGAACGACCACCAGGTAATCAAGAAGGAGGAGTGATTGTAAGCAAAGAGGCAGCCCGTGAAAGAACACTACCGTGGAACGGGGAGGAGCTGGGTGTGAACGGAGCATTGGCATAGAAAGGGAGGCAGCCACACTGGAAAGTGGGCCAAGCACGGTCCTGGGGGGAAAAGCCCGTAGTCTTCATCCTAAGCCAGCCTTCCAGTTGCTCAAAATAAATAATAATATTTTAAACTTGCAGTCACCCTTGATTGTCCTGCCCCCACCTTACATCCATTCCGAAAGCAAGTCCTGTTTGTTCCACCTTCAAAGAACGCGGAGCCCGGCCACTCCTCACCACCTGCACGTCCAGGGGACTGTCATCTCTCCCTGCATTACTGCAATAACGTCTGAACGCCTCTCCCCACTTCTGCCCTTCCCCACCCTTCCCCAGCATTCTGTGCAACCCGGTAGCCGAGTGATCTTTAGAAGCTGAAGTTAGATCAAAACACTCCTCTGCTGGAAATCCTCCTAAACTTCAAAGCCCTTACAACACCCGCAAAGTCGAATGCGCTCTCCCCGCCTCCACCTCCCGCCTCTCACTGTCGCTCTGTTCCAGCCACGGCGGCTGCTCCTTCCCACCGCAGACCTTTCCTCACACCACCCTGCCCCAGGTTCCCACTTGCTCGCTCCCTCACTTCCCCTCGCGCCCAGAAGCCTTCCTCACCCACTGACTGAACACAGCCTGGCCGTCCCCTCCCTGGCTCCCAAGCCCCTTGCTTGTTTCCTTTTTCCTGTAGCACTTGTCACCACCTGACACACTAGGTACTTGCTTGTTCATGTACCGTTTGTCTCCCTGCACTAGAATGTCAGCTCCGCAAGCTCTGGGGACCTCTGAGTGTTTTGTTCACTGCTGAATTCCCAGCACCCAACACAGTGCATGGCACACAGTGAGTGCCCTGGGGATATGTGGGGAATGAATGAATGAGTGGATGAATGAATAAATGAATGAAGAACTGAGGAAGGGTTTCAAGCAGAGGGGTGTGGTGACTACATATATGTCTCAGAAAGGCCCCTCTCACAGAGATGAAGCAGGGAGACAAGCAAGAGGTAATAACGGTCCTGGCCCAGAGAAAGGCTACATTCCAGAGCTATTTTCAATCTGAACAGAGAACAAAAGAGCGTTTACAGACTGACTGAGATTAAAGCTGGCAATAAAGAGTAAATTCAATTTGATGCAGCAAATATTTAGTGAGCATTTGCTATAGGCAAGGGGTCATAGCAGAAAGGGACAGAACGTGATCAGGTAAGTAGAGAGCGAGTTTGGTACTCGTGCTGGGAGAGTAGGGGTGCGAGGATACTTGTTTTTGGTCCATGGGGGAAGTTAGAGAAGATGTCATGGTGTCTGAATTGGGTCCTAGAAAATGGGTAGAATTTCAAAGGCAAAGACTGGGAAAAGTGGTGTGTGGCAGGATAGATTCTAAATTTCATACTCTCTACCGTCACACTACTTTCAACGGAGTTGCTAGTGCTCTGAGAAACAGTTCTTTCTAATTCTTTCTTTTATTTTTTATTTTTATTTTTTGGAAACAGAGTCTCATTCTGTTGCCTGAGCTAGAGTGCAGTGGCATCATCATAGCTCACCGTAACCTCAAACTCTTGGGCTCAAAGGATCCCCCTGCCTCAGCCTTCCAAGTAGCTGGAACTGCAGGTACATGCCACCACACTCAGCTAATTTTTCTATTTTGGGTAGAGACAGGGTCTCGCTCTTGCTCAGGCTGGTCTCAAACTCCTGACCTCAAACCATCCTCCTGCCTCAGCCTCCTAGAGTGCTAGGATTCCAGGTGTGAGCCACCGTGTCTGGCCTAGAAATAGTTCTTTCTATACCCCCTAAAATAAAATTTAGAGCTGGCCATGGTGGCTCCCACCTGTAATCCCAGCAATCTGAAAGACTGAAGAAGGAGGATCTCTTGAGCCCAGGAGTCGAAGGCTGCAGTGAGCTATGACAACGCCACTGCACTCCAGCCTGGGCAACAGAGCCAGACCTTTGTCTCTAAAAAAAAAATTGTTAATTAAAAAATAAAATAAAAATTTAAAAAGAGGATGAGGGACACAGAAAAGCAGAAAGGAAGAGTTAAGATAATCCACCACCTGAATAACTTGGTCCAGAACAAGTGAACTATGCTAGTAAGATTTCAAGGAAACACAGACAAAATCACTTCCTTGTTCAGATGTGTTACAAAGGGAATAACAAAAACAACTACAAAAATCCTCCAAGTGAATAACTGCTACCTCCTGGACCTTGGGGAGAACAATTTTCTACCAGAGTGACATTGTTTTATAGCAAATTAAGATCCTTGGTAAGCAGCATTCCTACATAAAGGCTGACAGTCATGCAAGCTTGTGGAGTTTGCCTACATATTTAATAAAACTGTCAGATTAAGCCATGCCAGGCTGCAGGATGTCATTAATACAAATTCTTTACTGTCAATTAGTTAACTGGCTAGTAAAAAGAACCTGGCTTATAAGACTGTTGCTAATGAATATAATGCTTTGTTCTCCAGCAAAACATATGCTTAGGTTGTGTAATTAGAAGAAGGGCCCCCTTCCTCCTTCCCCATAGGGAGAACATGTGCAGCTGAATAAAGGAGCTTATTATACCTGCGAGGGGTCAAAGTCTGTGGATCTGTGGCTTATGGCATTATGACAGATTACAAAATCACTCCATTATGTTAGTCAAGCTGTTTCCAAGCACCTAGCAGGGAGCTAGCTGGGCACTGGAAGCTCTGAAACAAGATTCCCATTGGTTTTCCTCCTACGGTCTTATGACGGGTCAGCTGTTGTTGCCATCACCCGGCAGCTCATATGTCAGTCAGAGTCTTGCTGTCTGACTTCGGCCTCTGTTACTGCGAGCTCTCCTGTGAGAGTCAGCCTGTGCCTCAGGCCACAGCCAGCTCCCAAGAAGAGCTCAGATGAATTTGAAACCCACGCTAGCCCCATCATTCATGCTCGTGAAAGGCAAGAGGAAGCAGAGGACCTTAAACCCTACGTGTCTTGTTTCTGGCTTTCCCTCTCTCCTGTCCATCCTCCATCTCCCCTCTGGTTCTCGTCCACTATTTCTGTGGTTCCTCGTGCCTCTCCTTCCCGCCGTGGGCATATGACTTCTTACATGACATGTTTAGAGAGAACAGCAGCTGATAGACCTGTCTCCTCCAAAAGCCTTTGTTTTGGAGTCAATGGTCACACGTACCTACAAAACCACTTCAAACTCAAGAGGTCAAAAGAAATTTTCTTGACACTCCAAAGAAGTGGCCTTAAGGAAAGTCAATTTTTTTTTTTTTGAGACAGAGTCTCGCTCTGTTACCCAGGCTGCAGTGCAGTGGCGTCATCATAGCTCACGGAAACTGCAAACGCCTGGGCTCAAGCGATCCTCCTGCCCCAGTCTCCCAAGTAGCTGGTGCTACAGGCAGGAGCCACCACACCAGGCTACGGAAAGTCAATTTTATGGCCTCAGCAGAGTAATAATTGCTCTTCAAAGTTTTGCCCCCTTACACCTCTACTATTCCAGCGGTGCCCTCCCATTGGCTGGATTGTCTGTGTAGGAAAGGGGAGGAGTGACCGTCTGCCTTCCTGCCACCTCCAGCCTCCTCGCCTAGTTTCTGCAGCCGTACACACAGCCCAGAGTTTACAAAAAGGAAGTTCACTGAAAGATGTGGTGTGTCAAAATATAATATTGTAAGACAATGAGTAGGAATAAAACCACAATTTTCTGAGTAGTAATATCTGGAAGAAAAAAAATGGTTATTATTAAAAAGACAAAATAGTCTGAGAGTGGTGGCTCACACCTGGAATCCCAGCACTTTGGGAGGCTAACACAGGCAGATCACTTGAGGTCAGGAGTTTGAAACCAGCCTAAGAAGTAGTGAGACCCCCGTCTCTACAAAAAATAGAAAAACTAGCCAGGCATGGTGGTATGTGCCTGTAGTCTCAGCTACTTGGGAGGCTGAGGCAGGAGGATTGCTTGATCCCAGGAGTTGGAGGTTGCAGTGAGCTATGGTGACGCCACTGAATTCTAGCCCGGGTGACAGAGGGAAATTCTGTCTCAAAAAAATAAAAAAGAAAGAAAAAGAAGAAGAAAAGAAAAAGAAATATACCCAGCATATAGAAATGATAAATACTCGAGGTGATGGATACCCTAAATACCCTGATTTGATCACCACCAGTCTATACATGTAACAAAATATCACATGTACTTTCAAAATAGATACAAATATTATGTATCAATAAAAAATTAAACTCAATAATTTCACATCATGGCACGTCTATGAGGGAAACAAATAGGATGAGCCGGAGACCGGATAAAGTGGCGCCCCCTTCAGGTAAAGTGCCTCGGAAAGGCTTCCCTGGGAGGGGGAGGAGTGGGTCAGAGAGGGGAGGGCAGAGGCAGACCCCTGAAGCAGGGACCAGCAGGCGGAATGTGAGGAACAGAATGGAAGACAGCTGGGCTGCAGCAGGGAGGAGAGAGCGGTGAGAGTTGAGCCTGAGAGAAGCAGGCGGGACCCGTTCTCAAGGGCCGCGCAGGCGAAACCAAGTGAGGAGTTCGGGCTGACCGCAACGTGCTTAGGGTTCCCTCACAGAACGTCTGGTGGCTACTTTCCGTGGGTGCATACTCTGTCCCTTCTGCAGGGTACCAAGAGGGCAATCTGGACCATGAGAAGTATAAACTTGGATACCTTTCAAACATCTGAGCATGTAGAAGAAGGACAATAGTCAACTAAATCCATGAAAATAAAGAAACAGGTAAGGCCCACAGGAAAGTTCTAAGCCTCTTGAATTCATCCAGGGCTGAGGGTCCCCCTTGCTCAGTGGAGTGTGATTAGGACATTATTGGAACTTTGTACCTGAGAAATACTGGGCAGCTGACTAGTTAACTGGAGAAACAAATCAGAGATCTAAGGATTGCACTGATATGGAAAGTATGTTTATTCCCTACTTTAATTGGGATTTCATTTTTATTCTGTTACATGCCTTTAGCTCTTTAACTCAGGAAACATATTCTCAAAGCACAAATGCATGTGTGGTATTGCTATTATTTTTTTCCGATAAAAGAAAAAGAAAATTTTTTCTGCAATGACTAGCATCTTCTTTCTTTTTACTATTATCTTAGAGAAGCAGAAAATGTTACGTAGTAGAAAGAATTTAGGGCCATGAGTGAAAAGACTTGGTTTCGAATAGTCATGGGCAAATAATTTCTTCTCTCTGAGCCTTAATTTCTACCTCGGGAGATATTAAGCCACATACAGAAGAGTCCTTTGGCTCCCTTCTAGCTCTATGAGTCTATGAGTCTAGAAAGCATGGAGGTGTTTCTAAGGAAAGGTAAAGGAAATACAGTGAAAGATGAGGGAGGCAAGAAGAGACAGAATTTAAGAAAAACCAAAGAAAGTTTCAAAGAACAAGAGTCCTCAGCATTGTAAAGTCTACCTGCTCCCAGTTAACTTCTTCAGAAAAGCTAAATAAACTTTCCGAGGTTTCTATCTTTTGTCCTGCTGGTAGAAGTACAAATGGGCTCTAAATAGGAGAAAGGCAGGGAGCTGGAGGAATAAGAATGAGAAATGAAAGGATGGATCGTTTAGACACTACATGTTTAGCCCCCAAGTCATCCAGACGTGGAGGGAACAATCTGGCCCTGACGTCCAAAAAGGTTAAAAAGGAATTTGGGGCCAGGCGTGGTGGCTCACACCTGTAATCGTAGCACTTTGGGAGGCCGAAGTGAGAGGATTGCTTGAGCTCAGGAGTTTGAGACCAGTCTGAGCAAAAGCAAGACCCCATCTCTACTAAAAATAGAAAAATTAGCTGGGCATGGTGGCACACGCCTATAGTTCCAGCTATTCGGGAGGCTGAGGCAAGAGGATAGCTTGGGCCCAGGAGTTTGAGGTTGCTGTGAGCTGTGATGATGCCACTGCACTCCACCCAAGGTGACAGCGCGAGACTCTGTCTCAAAAAAAAAAAAAAAAAGGAATTGTATTCTCTGCGTGGGCTGTTCCCAATAGCCTTAATTTAAAAGCATCCTGTTTGTTTAATTGATCCAGAATCTTCTCTTAAACATTTTGCAGTGTTCATCATCTGAGATTTCAACAACAGACAATTGCCGTGAAGATACTTTGATAGGTGAAGCTTAGAAAACTTTTTTGGTTCTAAATCAAGTCTTATCTTTTACTGTCTAAACTGATTTGGATTCATTTCAGGCCAAGTTATCCTTAGTAATATATCTGTGGTTTTCTTTCAGTGTCCAGGGACCAGACCTAGGGAAAGAATATGCTTGTTGAGCATACAAAATAGAATTCACGACCTCCTGCGTCCAGCAGTGGCTTAGAACAGAGTCTTACTCAGATTCATCCAACTAGTCAGCAAACCAGGCTCTGAGCTAGTGCTGGAGGAGGCAAGCGAATAAACAGCAACGACGGCACATGGCAATGGTGGGAGGTAGAGGGTGCTGAGGGGGCTCATGGGAGGACATCTCAGATGAGCAAATGGGCTCAGACTAGGATGGTGGCAGCGTGAGAAGAGAGAAGTAGATGGACTCCAGATGTATGTTGGAGGAAAAACTGACAAGAAGGGCTGATGGACTGCATAAAGCACATAGGAAAAAGGGTATGTTTCTAGTTTGAGCAACTGAGTAGGCACTGATCCCCATTTAATGAGACAGAAAATCAAGCATGCAGTTTTGGGCATATTGTCTGATACGCTATAACTCCTAAATTAAGCTGTAACTGTTCCTAGGCAATATGATCATTTTAAAGAAGAAAGCTCTCAAAAATCAAAAAGGGTGAAACTAGTGTGGTAGATTGGTGGCAGTGGGGTTGTCATTTTTGAATCAGGGGTCATCCATGGCCTATGGAAAAGGCCTCTCGGGCATAATGACATTTTTATGGAGATGGGCACAGACTCTGGAAGAAAACCTGTGTCACTTCTTCCTCTACCTCCTCTCTCCTCCAGATCCCTCCACTGTCTTTCTTTTCTTTTTCCTTCTTTTTTTGAAAGATTTGTTCTGGTGCTGAGAACCTGAGGTTTGGCGGAGAATTTCTCCTCAGCTGCTGCTGACTACACCTTGACCCAAAAGGTTGCCTCACCCCACAACCCATCCCAAAGCAACACCTCACCCTCCGCTCCCAAGCCCACTGTTCTTGAGGGAAGCAATAGCTGGAGCTTCCAAAAAGCTGCCAGTCTCTGTTCCTGGGAAGAGAGCTCAATTCATTTTGAAATCCGTGAGAGTAAGGAGAAGAAGCTGGAATAGTAGAACTGAATATTCACAAGGAGGGTGAGAAAGCGACTATCTGTCCAGAGCTGGGTGTTCTGAGCTCTGGTTCTCAGGAACCTTCCTCTTTTCCAAAATTATCCAAGCCCAGAAGTTTCTCCCAAAGCCATAGGAGCACCTTGAAAAAATAATAATCCTTGCCGGGCGCGGTGGCTCACGCCTGTAATCCTAGCACTCTGGGAGGCCGAGGTGGGCGGATCGTTCCGAGCTCAGGAGTTCGAGACCAGCCTGAGCAAGAGCAAGACCCTGTCTCTACCAAAAATAGAAAGAAGTTAATTGGACAGCTAAAAATATATAGAAAAAAAATTAGCCAGGCATGGTGGCGCATGCCTGTAGTCCCAGCTAC
>CAUYSK010009751.1:0-10304 GCA_963575035.1 Avahi laniger
AACAAAAAAGGAAAACTACAGACCAATATCTCTTATGAATACAGATGCAAAAATTCTCAACATAATTCTAGCTAACCGAATTCAGGTGCTTATTAAGAAAATAATCCATCATGACCAAGTGGGCTTCATCCCAGAGATGCAGGGACGGTTCAACATACGCAAATCTATAAACATAATTCACCATATAAACACAAGCAAAAACTAAAACCATATGATTCTCTCAATAGATGCAGAGAAAACATTTGACAAAATTAAATACCCTTTTATGATAAGAACGCTTAACAAAATAGGCATACACGGGGCTTACCTAAAAATGATACAAGCCATATATGACAAACCCACAGCCAACATCATACTGAATGGGGAAAAATTGAAAGCATTCTCACTTAGAACTGGAACCAGACAAGGTTGTCCACTATCTCCACTTCTATTCAACATAGTGCTGGAAGTCCTAGCCACAGCAATCAGGCAAGAGAGTGGAATTAAAGGCATTCGAATGGGAACAGAAGAGATCAAACTCTCACTAATTTGATGATATGATATTATATCTAAAAAATCCCAAGGATTCAACCAAGAGCCTCCTGGAATTGATAAATGAATTCAGTAAAGTCTCAGGATACAAAATCAATACTCACAAATCAGAGGCATTCACATACGCCAATAGCAGTCATACCGAGAACCTAATCGATGACTCAATTTCCTTCACAATAGCAACAAAGAAAATAAAGTACCTAGGAATATATTTAACTAAGGAGGTAAAAGACCCCTACAGGGAGAACTACGAAACATTGAGGAAGGAAATAGCAGAGGACGTAAACAGGTGGAAAACCATACCATGCTCGTGGGTCGGCAGAATCAACATCGTACATACTACCCAAAGTGATCTACAGATTCAATGCAATCCCTATTAAAATACCAACATCATTCTACACAGATGTAGAAAAATTATTTTACGCTTCATATGCAACAAGAGAAGACCCTGCATAGCAAAACCAATTCTAGGCAATAAAAACAAAATGGGAGGTATCAACTTACCAGACTTCAAACTTTATTATAAGGCTGTAGTAATCAAAACGGCTTCGTACTAGCACAAAAACAGAGCCATTGATCAGTGGAACAGAACTGAGAACCCAGATATAAAACCATCCTCGTATAACCATCTAATCTTTGACAAAGCAGACAAAAACATACACTGGGGAAAAGAATCCTTATTCAATAAATGGTGCTGGGAAAACTGGATAGCCACAGGTAGAAGACTGAATCAGGATCCACATCTTTCACCTCTCACAAAAATCAACTCACGTTGGGTAACAGACTTAAACCTAAGGAGTGAAACTATTAGAATTCTAGAGGAAGATGTTGGAAGTACTCTTCTAGACATTGGCCTAGGCAAAGAATTTATGAAGACGACCCCAAAGGCAATCAGAGCGACAACCAAAATAAATAAATGGGACCTGATCAAATTAAAAAGCTTCTGTGCAGCCAAAGAAACTGTCACAAGAGCAAACAGACAACCTACAGAATGGGAGAAAATTTTCGCATGCTACAAATCCGATAAAGGGCTGATAACTAGAATCTATTTAGAACTCAAGACAATCAGCAAGAAAAAATCAAACAACCCTATCAAAAAGTGGGCAAAGGACATGAACAGAAACTTTTTAGAAGAGGACAGCCAAAAACATATGAAAAAATGCTCAATATCTTTAATCATCAGGGAAATGCAAATCAAAACCACAATGAGATATATCACTTATCTCCAGTGAGACTGGCCTTTATCAAAAAGTCCCAAAACAATAAATGTTGGTGTGAACACGGAGAGATAGGAACACTCATACACTGCTGGTGGGACTGCAAACTAGTGCAACCTCTGTGGAAAGCAATATGGAGATACCTCTAAGAGATACAAGTAGAATTACCATTTGATCCAGCAATCCCATTCCTGGGCATCTACCCAAAAGAACAAAAGTCGCTCTATGAAAAAGACACCTGCACCCGAATGTTTATAGCAGCACAATTTACAATTGCAAAGATGTGGAAACAACCCAAGTGCCCATCAATACATGAGTGGATTAATAAAATGTGGTATATGTATACCATGGAGTACTATTCAGCTTTAAGAAACAATGGTGATATAGCACCTCTTGTATTCTCCTGGATAGAACTGGAACACATTCTACTAAGTGAGATATCCCAAGAATGGAAAGACAAGCACCATGTGTACTCACCATCAAATTGGTATTAACTGATCAACACATAAGTGCACATATAAGAATAACATCTATTGGATGTTGGGAAGGGGGAGGGGTTGGAGGAGAAGGGAAGAGGGGACAGGTATATGCATACACAAAGAGTGCAATGCGCACCACCTGAAGGATGGACATATTTGAAACTCAAATTTAGTGGAGGAGGGGGAGGCAAGGGCAACATACGTAACCTAAACATGTGTACCCCCATAATATGTTGAAATAAAAAAAAAGAAAAAATCTAGCATTAATTCTGATATTGAACATGTAAAAAATAAAGAAAAATTTCCAGACTAATATCACTTTTTTATATTGATATAAATAGCCTAAATTAAAATAGTAACAAATTGAATCTATTACAAATTTGACCAAGTAGAGTTTATTTCAAGAATGGAGGATACTCTTTCACTGAATATTTAGATTCAATATTCATACAATTTCTCATATCATAATTAAAAAAACTACATGATCATCTTAATAGATAAAATTTACAAGATAGGTTATAAAAAGTGAAAGGTTTATTTCTCTCTCCAGTATCAATGTAAGCTTTGTCAGTCCAGGGCTCATATGGTGACTCCAAGAATGGGGGACCTTCCCTAGGTGTTTCCTGCTTCTGATCAGACATCATTGGCTCACTACCACATCAACATGCAGGCCGACAGAAGGGCAGAAAATACACGGAAAGCTTGTCCCTGTTCTTAAGAACCCAATGAGTAAGAAGTACACAGCAATTATTATTTGTTTCCCGGTAGACAACAATTATGTATGTGTCCCATGTAAATGATTGTTTAGCTGTCTAATAATTGTCTAGGAGTCTAAATATTAATAATATAGTCTTTATTTTGGGCTAAAAATCCCAAGTTCTCCAAGAAAGGGAGAATGGATATTGTGGGAAATCAGCTTTAGATCACATGTTTCTTTTACATGTCAATATTTAATTCTAATCCATGAGAGAAAAATAGACAGAACAAAAGAATATTTCAAAAGTGTCCAATAGACTACAGCTATCTAAAACATAGTGAGCTTTGATATTGATATCTGCATTATGATCTACAGAGTTTGAGCATCTCTTGGGGGAGAAAATGTTCATAATATTGTCCTTTATGCCTTAATGTAGACAATGATTAATTTGTGTTGATTTAACCTAAACAATTTACCCACACAAGTAAATATTATATTTTTCTCTCACAAAGACTTTTACTTCTAAGGTATTTAAAATTTGTCATAAATAGTATTTGATTTTCATTAAATCACTTTATCCTTCAAATGGTTATTTTAATGTAATTTTATAACATGGATCTTATTTCTGTAGATATATCTCTGTTATTTTTTTGATATTGATAGCTTTTCGCACAGATGTCTAAAAATCACCATTTTATGATTCTCACAATATAATCAACTCATTAACACATAACCAGCTCTGTAGGAAACAGTGCTTTCTCTGAAGGAGAGAAAATCTTCCACATGCTCTGATCAGTAGGAAAAATAAATTTTCCCATCCCTAGAGAAATCTGTGAGCTGTTTACTACATAGGATTTTACTAATCTTCCTTAGGATTCATGGGTGGGAGAATTATATTTAATATTATTTATCAATAAAATGTTTCAATCATAACCAGTGTCATCTTGTTTTGTTCTATTCAGAATGTTTACACTGACAACGCTTTAAGCATAACTATCATATCCATAAATATAGGCCACAACTATAAGTGTATTTAGTATGTCAGAAATGTTTAACTATACCATCAGGGCTATCATGTAGAGTTAATGTTTCATAAAATACAATTAAATTGAGAATACGTAAAATATTTTTTTGTCAGGGAGTGATATCTACAAATAATATTCTTTTTTAAAAAAATAAGTTATAATTAGTTTATTAGAGTAGAAGAAGAGGTAGGTCAAAGAGGAGGAGGAAGAGGAAGAGAAAGAGGAGATTATGACAATAACAAAAGACCTTTGGGCCAATTTCAAACATTATTTTCTTTTCCCAATTCACAAGATGCATTTCTCTTGCTTCCTTTGGTTGTAGAATACTGTTATAAAAAAAGACTGGATTCTTGCCTTGATTTATTACTAATTTTCTATGTATCCTTAAATAAGTCATTTTTCATTTCTCTGCTTAATTTTGTTATTTATAAAATGAAGGGCTGGGACAAACCACATGATGCAATGAAGCATTTAAACTCTGCCTCATGGAATTTGGGTATTTTTTTTAACATCATTTAAGATTGATATAAGCTCTATGAAAGCTTATTCTATGAAGTTTTGTGTTAAAAAAATTTCATTCCACTAGTAAAAATATAACATTAATCTTACTTTTTGCTAACTGGCATCATATTATTATTTACTCTTTTGTATGATAAAACTATATTAAGTGTTCTGAATTGTCTTTAATTGTATTAATAATAATTATATATGTAATAGTAAGATATTTAAAATGAACTTTTTTACTAAACGATAAATTAAATAATATCGAAAATTTCTAAGGTTCTTTCTCTCATTATTAGATTATATCATGGCAGTTATAGAAGGAAGAATTTTAGGATAAAATTCCTAATTCATTCATATACTAGTAATATTACTCTTCTTAAGCTATTTTTATCTAAAGTTTAAGTCAAGCAATTATTCTCCAATTTCCTGTTTATAGTCCATATTTCAACCTGTCAGTGAAAACTGTGATTATGCCCAAACATGATGTCACACCTATCTATAGTATTACTTGATTGGCAAGGAAGCTGGTTATATATGAAACCAACATCATATTCTGCATAATAAAGCATTCTTCTGACAATGTATTTGTCATGAACTCTTTATGTAAAAACCAATTAGAAACTGTTGTTTTTATAATATTTTTCCAGTGCTGTAATAATCTGTATTTTCTAAGGGAAGAAAAAATACAGCACCTCTTTTTAGATACATTATGTGCATCTTGAAGCACATTTGACAAAGTTTGCTGAATGCCACACACAATTCTTTGATATTTTTTACTTCCTGATAGGGAAAAGTATTAATGCTCTATGAAAGTGTTCAGTGAATGGTGGCTTACAAGTCAAATTCAGCACATTGCCTGTTTTTGTATGGCCCATGAACTAAGAATGAATAGTTTTTATATTTTAAGTGGGGGCAATAATTCAAAAGAGGAATTTTATTTCATGGTTTGTGATAATTATGTAAAAATCAAATTTCAGTGTCCATGAATAAAGTTTTATTGAAACACAGCTACACTAATTTGTTAATATTTTATCTGTGGCTGCTTTTGTGCTATAATAGCAGAGTCAAATAGCTGTAGCCAGGATCACGTGGTCCACAAAGCCTAAAATTGTTATGATCTGGCCCCTTAGTGGAAAAGTTTCTCAATCCTTTCTCTGTGATCTGTTGATATCTAAGGGATATTTCATGATTCTGAAAATACTCAGTATTATTTACAGATTCTATGAATACTTCTCATATTTGTAATCTAGTCCACTATTATTGTATGTATGTGTATTTATGTGTATGTAACTGTATAAGATAATCTAAATAAAATGATAGAAATATATTAAAAAGAAGAGTCTGGAAAGAGCAGCATTGATTTCAGTTTGTCCTCTGTGTCTGAGCTATAGTTTAGTGACCACGTGAATAATTTTCAGTTCTAAATAATCAGTGATTATTTCTGTTATTGCTTCAGCAGTAGATTGTGTCTACTGAAAGAATATACATCAAGAGGGTGGGATGTGGAAGGAAAGAAATCAAGGAGTGACATTGGGATGGCTGACAGATGTAGTGAAATGCTGATTCCACTTCAACCTAACAGTTTATTGAGGAAGTTAAAAATGAAAATCAGCCTACAAATCAAATTTCCTATAAATGTTAAATGCAGGTTTCTCAATGACAATGGTAACACTTCTGTATACTTCAATGATAATGATAATGACAATCATAACATTTTACATTTCCCTCAAGATTTACAGTTTAGAGAGATCTTCTTAGTGGTAACTACTGATGTAGATGATTACATCTGAGCTTCACTTAGCAGTTTCTCTACAGGATGCATTGATATACAGGAACCAGGTACTCTATGTGGATCAGACATGATTGCTGTTTTTGAAGAATAGTTCGTTGAAGGTTAGCGAGTAGAGAAAATCCAGCAATAACATATACATTTCTTTCATTCTTCTTACCAATAAATTACAGTAGTATAATGATGATAATATGTTAAATTTTTATTGTAGATTTTACAATTTTTTTCCATATACATCATTTGTAGCTACAAAATGTCTCCGAGGTACCTCATTTATTGGCAAAAGGGCTATGTGCTCATCACCAAATTCTTTCCTTTACCATTTAGCTTTAGGGTTTCTTTGGTGGCCATACCTAGGTTGACCATATAATTTTTCTCCAAATTGAATATTTTTGATAGTAAAATTGGGGACTGCTAGTAAGTACACCAAGACAACAGGTAAAAATTGAATTGGTCCCAGGCAATCCAGGACTGACTACCACTAACCAGGCTATATGATCATCTTAGTTTAGTGCTCATTTGGATAACAAACTATTTTAAAAATTAACAAAACTTAATTATTTTACCACTTCTGAAAATAATGGTATATTTTTTTTCTTTTTCATGAAGCTCACTTTTCAAAACAATCAGTAGGTAATATTTTTTGTTTACACAAAATTCACCTTTTGGAAAAACAACTTAAGTAATGATAAGATTTGGTAACCATTAGATAAGAGAACCTGATTTATAAATGTGATTTGTTTTCTGACAGTCATTTATATGCTTAAATGCAATTAATTGCCTTTTATTAATACTTTTAAAATAATAATTCTAAGCTATGTGGAATACTGATAAATAGCAGAGTAAATAATCAATCATTAAAAGATATTGAAGTTAAAAAGAAATAATAAAAACAAAATGGGAGGTATCAATTTACCAGACTTCAATCTATACTACAAAGCTATAGTAATCAAAACAGCTTGGTACTGGCCCAAGAACAGAGTCATTGACCAGTGGAACAGAACTTAGAACAGCTACGAACATTTTTATCATATGTAGATATACCATATCTGACTGAATCTCAATTTCCTTTTTTTCCTTTTTGATGCTGAAGAGTTCTCCCCAAATCCAAGACTTTGGGGGCACTTTAGTCCTTGTTCTAACAGGAATGCAGTGAGTGATATGGTTTGGATCATTGGTCTGTCTGTATCTCATGTTGAGTCCAACATTTGATTCTAAATGTTGACTGTTGGCCCCGGTAGGAGGTGTTTGGGTCATGAGGGCAGATCCCTCATGAATGGCCAGACCCTCCCTGTGATAAAGAGTAAGTTCTTGCTTTATTAGTTCACACAAGAGCTGCTTATTTAAAAGAGCCTTGTACCCTCTCTTCGCTTTCTTGATCCTTCATTGGACATGTGACACACCTGCTCCTCCTTTGTCTTCAGCCTTGAATGGAAGCTCCCTGAAGCCCTCACAGAAATAGATCCTGCCTCTCTGCTTCTTTTGCAGCCTGTAGAAGCATAAGCCAAATTAACTTCTTTTCCTTATAAATTATCTAGCCTCAGTTATTGCCTTTATAGCAACAACAAACAAAATAACATAGTGGGCATCTGTTAATATGATAAATTTTCCTCAGATGCATTAGTTAGAAACATGTTCAGCTACAACAGACAGAAACCTCAGGAGAACTGTCACTTATGCAAGATAAGAAGTTAATTGTTCTCTTATGTAAATGAAATCTGAAGGTAGGTAGCTTATGGTTGTATGAAGGTTCCACAATAGTCACAGATTTATGCCTCCTCATGGGCCACCATGGCTCCTACAGGTCCTATCATCACATCAACATTCTAGTTAGCAGGAAGGAGGATGAGACGAAACAAGTTGTGTCTTCCCTTTAACTCCATTTACTAGAATTCCCACAGAGCATTTCTGTCAAAAGTTTAGTCATGTGGCCACAACTAGCTTGTAATGGAAACTGGGGACTATGTTTGCATTCTTGATGGCCCTGTGCCGAGACAAAAATTAGGAATTTTCATACTAAGGAAGTAGTGAAAACACATATTGGGGATTATTAAATGTGTTTTCCAAATCATTTTAAGTGAAATTTTAATTGGTATTTTTAAGAATATGATAAGAAGAAAAAGAATATATATGTTATAATAAAATAGAAAATCTAAAAGATAAGAAACAATTACATAGAACAAAAACAAGAAAACCAAGAATATAGATAATAAAAAAGCAAACATGTATAATAGAATTTTCACAGTAATTGTCATGATCTTATTAGGAAAAAGTAGGCAGAAGTAGAAATAAATATGATTGAATCTGAGCTGGTATCTGAATATGTGATTTCTATCTTTAGGTTTTAGTATGATACCGGTCACCAACATCTTTTTTCCTTTTGCTTATTCTTTGGACTAATATGTATTGCATTCTTCCTATGAATCTGACAATATGCACCATGGTGACAAAACAAAGATGAATAAGAAAGATCCCTTTCCATGGAGCAGCTCTCAGTCTAATGGAAGAGCCAGACCCACAAACAGAAAACTGAAATGGATTACAGAAAAGAAGATTCCCCTAATCACAATATATTATTTTTTTAATCCCAGGAAAAACACAGGCACTATAAAATAGAATAGACAAATTTTAAAGTACATGGTAAGCCACTCTTTCTTGCCAGTTTATAATATATTATTGGAAAAATTTGAGAAATGCTACAAAATGAGGGGTACCTCAATTGTTTTATGAAGGGAACTGAGATTGTCAGTTTTCAATTATCTGTAAGAACTTGGATTGAACAAGTATAATAAAGAAGTTCTGTCAATCAGTAAGATGAGAAAGGAACTTTGACATTTTCTAAGAAATAGATGATGAGGAAGACTTAAATTACAACAGTGACTTTAAAAATGAAAAGGGCGTATAGAGTTGAGAAAGGTCTAGGAGGAACAATACATAAATCTTGGTAATTAGATGTGGTGAATATAGGAAATGGTAAAGTAGAGGGATAGTTCTAGCTTTCTACATTGGATGGCTGGCTGAATAACAATGCTAAGCATTTACACGAAAATTACCAGAAGATATTAGGCTTAATGGATAATATAAAAGTTGATTTGGAGGTCACTGATGTTGAGGCACTGATATGTACATTCTTGTGGAGATGCCCAGAAGGGATTTCTTTTGAAACGTGAGGAGGGTCCTTTTGTTACAACAGAGGGATTCACTTGCCATTCTGTTGTGAATGTATCTTGTACTTACTCTGCAAACCTATATCTTGCTCTTGTTCTGTAAATCTATGTTGTCCTTCCTTAATAAACTTCATTTCATACTTCCAAAATAAATAAATAAATAATTAATTAAAAAAAATAAAACAAAACCCACGAGACATGAGCAAGTTTATAGAGTAAATAGGAAAAAAAAAGCCTTTTAGGAAGTCAAAAAGAAGGCAGAGCAAATGAATGATTCTAGGTGTAGAAATAGCAGACAGCAGGGGTCAAGAGTGCAGGCGGAATGATTGCCTTTGAATAGCAGGAAGAAGAGATAACTCATTCTTAGAACTCATTCTTAGATGAAAAACCAAATTCTGACATTGGCACATGTAAAAATGCAGGGCATTGTTTCCTAGTCACATTTTAGAGATGAGGAATCTCAAAGATAATTTAAGAGTCATACTGATACCAGACTTCAATTTCTTGGTCCCCAAATCAATAGAAGTTGGCATGAGACTGTTGGGGAATTTCCATGCCAGTTCTGCTTAAAACTGCAAAGAAGCTAAGTAGAGCAAGTAGGTAGAATATGCACCAGCTAGCTGAAATCACAAAACAGTTAAGCAGAGTTATAAGCCTGTCATGACTGTACTTCTTGTTGTAAACCTATCATAACTATACTGTTTGTTATAAGCCTATCATAACTGTACTACATGTAAAAACTGCTATTAATTGACTAACTTTTAATCCTTTTACTAATTGATTAACTTTTATGCTTGTGTGTGTTATTGGATAAGACTAACCCCCCCCACCCCCGCCAAAAGTATAAAACCTGACAAAAACCAGGAAGAGGTGCTCAGAATTTGGAGACTTGTCT
>CAUYSK010009753.1:0-73254 GCA_963575035.1 Avahi laniger
GAACATAATTTATTCTTTCTCAATACTCAGAATCATTAACATGAACATTATTACTGAAGTTTGCTATTATTTTTATTATGCTGAATTGAAATATACTGATAGTTTTGGGAGTTACTCAATTAACTAAATCTTGACTTCCTAAATACAAAAAAAGCCACAGTGGTAGCCCACATTTTATTAAAATCTTTCTTCTTATTGGCTTCCAAATAGCAGCCGATTTGAGCAGTCCCACTTTTACCTTTAATACTTTTATTTTTACTATCTGAGAAATCATACCCCAAGTGCTAAAATGGTATTTTAAGTAAACAGGCTCTGAATAAGGGCTTGAGGAATAGCCTTATAAGTACGTGGATTTTCTAATCACAACTTCTGGTACCCAGAGGCCTTTATTCCTCAGTTCCTGGTTCTTGGATGTTCTCCGGATGTTCCCAAGGTAGGTGACTACGAATAAGTGGGATAGTATTGCCTTTTCAATGAATCAAGGAATGTACCTGAAGTGCATTTTAGCAAGACACAAAAAGGCAAAAAAGGTTGACAAAGGTCTGTGAAAAAGATTAAGAAATATGATGTCATCTTATTGTAGAAAAAACTGGAGACATAAATGGTTCTTCCCCATGTAAGAAGGGTAATCGTTAAGCTTTTGCAAAAATCTTCTGCATCCTACTTCATGCCTGTGGCTGGGCTCTGGAAGCAAGCTTTGGCATTGGGGATTAACAACATGCCTGGAGATGAATGAAATGAAGGCATGCAGGGAAGAAGGCACAGTGCTATGAAGCAAACAGGAATCACTTTCCTCTGAAGTGATGTGCTATCCAATGGTCTTCATGGCTGAGACTTAGATCTGCTGCTGTCCCCCACATGTTTCAATAATTTAATAGTACCTCAATATTTTCATTACCCTCAACTAATATACGGTTTTCCAAAGGATCATGCAGCCAGCCCTGAAGCAATGACTGTGGCAATATGGCTCAAGCTAGCCTCCAAAGAACCACCATAGGTAGGTATGTATGTATTTCACAGCATCTTAGCAAGGGGAGGGGGTGTTTTCACAACTGAGAAATACTAAAGAAACATTATTAGGATCCATCGAACTCTAACCTGGAACAAAGTAATACAGGATTTGGATTCTAAAAAGCAGTAGCATCAGAGAGGCTGACACAGGCTATGCCAACCTTAAGAATCATTCATGCATTCATTTAAGTTTTTTAGAGACAGGCTCTCACTCTGTCACCCAGGCTGAAGGCAGTGGCATGATCATATCTCACTACAGCTTTTAACTACTGAGCTCAAGCAATCATCCTGCCTTAGGCTCCCAAATGGCTGGGACTACAGGTGTGTGCCACCACTGCTGGCTAATATATTTTTATTTTTTGTAGAGTCAGGGTTTCACTATGCTAGGCTAGTCTCAAACTCCTGGTCTCAATCCAACCTTGGTATTAAAACATCAATGGCAATCTTGCTTGAAAGAAAATGATATCAATGAAAGGTCATTTGCATGTTTTCCTGGAGAAAGGATTGGGGACAATGTATTGGTAAACCACAGGTCATCATCAGAGCAAGAAGCAGTGGGGTGCTCTTATCAGTTCATCATTGGCCAGCTCACTACTATCCCACCTGGATTGGTTGCATCCTTTTCCTGAAATCCTAAGCCACAGTGCTCTGTAAAATTCACTAGCAATTATATAGGGCCACATTTCATGTTTTCTCCTAACAAAAAGACAAGAGAGGGAAAGGGGGCATCTAAGACGCTTTCCTGGGTTTTCTTCCTGAGCAGCATCATTTACTGAGATAGGGACAGAAGCAACAAAACTGGTGACTGATGGTTGTTAGGGTGTTTATGTGTCCGATGAGTTCTGTTGTATACATATTGAGATGTTTATAAGTTTCTGAATCTGAGAGCCTTCACATTAATATTAACCTTTGTCCAGGTGTCATTAAATGGCTCTATTATAATAGTTACCCTTACAACTACAGTAATAAAATCATTTTTGTCTATGCTCTTAATTACCCAGCTTCCTACTGTATTTTTTCCCAGAATTTTTCTCAATAGCACCTAAGTTTAGGTGAATTTTATCATTTGAATATTCAATTTTTTAAATTTTTTAATTCTATGACTATGGTTTTTTTCATGTTTAAAAAATGGGTGTTAGCCAGGTTTTCCTAAGTTTTAAACAGCTAGTCTTCACCTTTACTTCTAGTTACATAGTTTAAGATCAATAGCCTTAGATCTTTAATAGAGTCTAAATATAGCACTTGCATTAATTTAGAATGCTGTTAGGCAACGAGTAGGGAAACCAGAGAGAGGTGATTTTCTGTCTTGCAAACCATTTCCTCAACTCGACCTAAGGTCTGGGAAAGACTATGTTTTAGTTTAGTATAGATTATAGTCTGTATCATATTACTGACTCAATAAGACCTTTTTAAGAATAATAATTCATCATAGATGTTGAAATTACTTGTTCAAGTTCATGCTGCTTCTGCTCAAGAGGATTCTCTGCAATAGTTAAGTGAATTATTTATTAATCAGAAATACTGAACACCACCACTGAAGTGCACTAAGATCACAGGGACTGGTAAATGGGAAGAAGGGCTCCCATTTCCCTTAAAAGAAAAGGGGAAATCTGCCTTCCAACTACCTGTGTTAGTTTTGAGCTTATCTCCTTGGTGAGAGATGGCCTGCATGACCTTGACCACTTTGTCTATCTTCAGCTCAATGCCAAATTCTTAAGGGTGTGGTAAAGGAATAAGATAGCATTCATAAACCTTTTAAAAGGCACAGCATGAGGACGAGTGTTGTTTCACAATCCCATCTTTAATGATTCACTCAATGATATTTATCTCGATCAGAGGTTAGACACAACTGAACTTGCCTGCTTAACCAATACCGTAACACTTAACTCCTGAAGGAAAGGATTCCTGTGGTTAATATTAATATAAACGGGGCACAGTCACTGCATATGTTGTCTTAGGGTAAAAGATCAAATAAAGAAGAGCTGTGGCAGAGAGGCGATATGAGAAGTCTAAGAGTCTAGAATTTGGGAGTGATTCAGGTGCTCTGTCCAATACCTGCTCTCTAACTACACTGCTTCATGGCCAAAGGCAACATCACTGATGAACAAAATACATTCTCCTTGACTGAAAAAGATCAATAGCCACAGTGAATGATGTTTGGCTAGGAGCTAATGTTAGAAGCAGTAAAAGGCAGTTTCAGGAAAACAGGAGTGGAGAGAAAATTTTAGACAAAGATGACTATAGTTAAGAATTATAAATTAATTTGGATTGATTCTTCTTTTTAAAACAATAATCTGAAATTATGTTCCCTATTTCATCACTTCTGGTCCTTTAAGCGCTGAAAATGTAAATATATTCAGGGGCCTAGGCAAATCGGCTGTTAAGTCCTTGTTTTACACTGGAAAATGCATCTGTTCTTGGCTATTCCACATCTGTGTATCTTCCATACCTGGATACAGGGATATTCCAGGGGTTACGACAAAATTGTGTGCATATGATGGAGAAGGTGGGCATTGGGAATGGAGATTTTTTTTTTTTCGCTCTTGAGAAAGCCACATACAGTTGTATCTTTAAACCAATGAACAATAAAGTTTTCTTTCCACAGAACTGGACTAGGAGATGCAGTAAAAGGGTAGGCAAAAGTGATATAAAAAAATGAAAAATAAAGTTCATAAGATCACAGAATAGAAAGTGATGTCTTAAACTAAAGCAGTTTAATATCTGATTTCTAGGTGGCTGAAATCCACCTAGTGATGGTTTCAGGTACTGTCTCCAATACCTACTCTCTAAATTATCTAAATTTGGATTTAGATAGAATCTAGACAGATTTAGACAGAAGAAGCAATTCTCAAAACTGGGGCTGAAGATAATTACCCCTTCCCAGAGATCAGCATCATGGAGGATGGTGTCTATATGGAGTCAAATCCAGAATGTATCTTTTCATCCTGGAAGAGTCCCAGCCTCAGTGAGCCCACACTGCTAATGGCAACGTGATATTTGTTCAAGTGTGTGGAGTGGAAAAATAGTTAAGAATTACTGATCTAAAACAAAAGGCATGTAATCCCCTTGTAATAGCCTTCTAAATTTATCATGTTCTTAACCAACTCCACTAAAAGTGGGCAGAACAAAGGATAAAAATATTATGAATTAATAATCTAAAGTAGGGGAAAGGAGAGGTGTTTCAGAGGGCGCTCACAGGCATGAAGTTGTATTAAGTTATTAAGTATGAAATGTTCAATTTCCTTAAGTACTAAGTTTGACAGTTTATAGCTCTGACATTTCATTTTGAGACTTCTTGTTTTGTTTATTGTGAAGGCACATCTTCAGTCTTTCAAATGCATGTTTGGCTTGTAATTATCTTTCAAATTTTTTTTAGAGCAATTTTTGTGAAACCATGGAAATGTCAAAAATTTGTGTTATTTTTGAATATGAGTTCTGTCGTGGAACCAATGTAGCGCAGACAGCTCGAAATATCAATGAAGTGTTTGGGAAGGATGTGGCTAACGCACAATAGGTAGATGGTTTAAGAAGTTCCATTCTGGTGATTTTAATCTTGAAAATAAGCCATGTGGGCAATCTGAGACCAAGGTGGATGATGATGACCTACACATAAATTAGCAGCAAGGTTTGACATTACTATTCCAACAATATCTGACCATTTGAAACAAATCGGCAAGGCACAAGCTGGATAGAGGGTTCTGCATACATTAAGTGATTGTCAGAAGAGAAATCGTCTTGAAGCTTGCCTTTCTTTGCTGTCACAACATAAAGGTGAACCATTTCTACGCTGTATCATTATGTGTGATGAGAAATGGATTCTTTTTGACAATTGCAAGCGTTTGGCACAATGGTTAGATTAAGTGCTGAAACACAGTCCAAACCGAATATTCATCAAAAAAGGCTAATGGTGTCTCTTTAGTGGTCCAGCACTGGTATTATCCACTACAGCTTCATGAAACCTGGTCAACTGATTACAGTGGATACTGCAACCGACTGGATGAAATGATGAAGATGCTTCTGATTAAGCAGTGGAGACTGGTCAATAGAGACAGGCCAATCCTCTTGCAAGACAATGCTTGACCACGTCACACAAACAATGCTGCTCAAACTACAGAAGCTGGACTTGGAAACTCTCTGTCATCCACTGTATTCACCAGACCTTGCATCGATTACCACTTCTTCCAGACTTTGGACTACTTCTTGGAAGGAAAAATATTCAATTCTCAACAAGCTGTGGAAAACACCTTTTGTGATTTCATCGCCACTTGCTCTCCAGGCTTCTTTGCTGCTGGCATAAATAAGCTACTGTTAAGATGAAAAAACTGTTGATAGTTTAGGTGCATACTTTAACTGCACTGCTTCTTGAGATACAATAAACTATATTTTTGATTCAAAGTTGGACATTTCATATTTAATGACCTAATAGTTTGCTAGCTTTTCTGTATTTCAGGGCTTAATATCCCTGGATAAGAAACTATTATTCAGAGTAGATCTCATAAATATGATAGGAATTTAAGGCTTATATACTGTATCTTCTATTTTTCATCTCCTGTTTTAACCAGATTGTCAAATTTCCTAAATTATATGAAAAATATAACTATCAAGGAGATTCTCTTGTTCACTCTTTAACATTTGCACCCCATAAGCAAATGTACCTGGGATGACAAAACACAATCAGAAAGTTGCTTGAAGAGCAGGAAGTCAGAGCAGGCACCAATTAACCATGACAGGCCAATGCCTCCATCTCCTCTCTGGAAACCTAACAGCCTTACAAAACAGACATCCCTGACAAACTCTTCACTTTTAAAGTATTTCCCCCCCTCAAACTGATATTTGTTCCTATCATTCCTGGTAAAACTATTCAAGATTGAATACATTACATTTGGTGTTCAAAAAAAAAAAAAAAGGAAGGAGGGTTCAGAGGCTGTGAAAGATATGGGGTTTTGAACTGGATGGGCACAAATTTAAAAAATGATACGTTCTTGAAAGTGAAGGAACAAATATCCCTAAGTGCTATAACTAAATACTGATTTGGTAACAGCACAAACCTAAATTATTAATCTAATAAGTCATAAATATTATAACTAAGAATTCTTAGAAAACATTTGAAATAGACTTTAGAAAATAATAATTTCAGACAAAGCGGACAGACCTCTGCCTTGGGCAGATATGCATTGAACCAGAGTATCACAAGCCTTACTCAGTTAGTGAAACCAGGTTAAAGAGAGATCTGGATGTTAAAGGCATAACTGACATTTTAGGTCAGGATTACATGAGAGCTCATGACACAGCCAGTGAGATTAGACTATTTGTTTTCTTTGTGTTTGTGTTTCTAAGGTAGAGAAGTAAAATCTATGCTGTTCTTTGGGGGAAACTGCCTTTTAATTTTAAATGACCAGGACAATGATGGGACTAGAAAAATACCACTGCCTAAACAGAATACACACAGAGGTGCTCATTCCCCAAGTGAGAGAAAATGAATCATATCATGATGTTCCTTTAAAGGTGGGTAAGGGGAAGTAAGGAGAAGTTATGAGAGAGGGGCCCAACAGAGGCGAATCACTGGAGGCTATTCTGTATTAGGCACGGTTCCCCTGGGGTGGGACTGAGAGGAGCTGGCATCCAGAGAGCATTCTCACTGCAGTGGGTATGTACTACTTCTGTAACAATTAACACA
The DNA here is from genome assembly GCA_963575035.1 of Avahi laniger. Taxonomy (NCBI): domain Eukaryota; kingdom Metazoa; phylum Chordata; class Mammalia; order Primates; family Indriidae; genus Avahi; species Avahi laniger. The sequence goes on from CAUYSK010009753.1 coordinate 6,689, forward strand.
ATCTCAAACAAAAACCCACACCACCACCCTGCAGGGCAGTGTGTACGCAGTGGGGATCTAAATCTAAAGGAGGTATGGGGATCCAACAGAAACAAACAAAAGGACCTTTTTTTAAGAGACAGAGTCTTGTTCTGTTGTTCAGGCTACAGTGCAGTGGCACAATCACAGTTCACTGTAACCTTGAACTCCCGGGCTCAAGCAATCCTGCCTCAGCCTCCCAAGTAGCTGGGACTATAGGCGCAAGCCACTATGCTGGGCTAATTTTTTCTTATTTTTTGTTGAGATCGGGTCTTGCTATGTTGCCTAAGCTGGTCTCGAGCTCCTGGCTCCAAGCGACCCCACCCCCAGCCTCCCAAACTGCTGGGATTATAGGCATGAGCCACCGCACCCAGCCCCAAAGGACATTTTAACAGTTCCCATGATAGATGCCAGCAACACAAATGTTTTCTACTCTCAAGAAATAAATTGATATGCTTCTGACAAATATTTTTAGTTTCCTTTCAGGTGAAAGTAAGAGGCAGTTTGGACATTTGATAGTGCCTATGATTTTTATATGATTTTCTACATTTTAACTTTTTTCTCATGTTCTCTTGAAGTTCTTAGTCTTTAAACTTCTAAGTTTTAGGATGATAAAAATCTGTGGTATATCCTAAAACTTAACAGGGACAAATTCTACTTTTGTTGTCATACAGTAAATCATTTAACATTGACACAATGACAGCACTAAGTAATTACCTATTATTACTTAATGGTTTATTAACTATTATTACTCAATTAATAGTTACAGGATTCAGACCCCTTTGTAAAATTAAAATATTAAAAAAGAACTCCCACAATACCTTATATAAGATTTAGTGTTACTTTTCAATTGTTTACCTCATGAATGCTAGATGAAGTAAAAAGGAGGTATATATTTTTTAAAATTTAAAGTATGAGGATAAGCAAATATTTTTATATCTACCATCCTCTCTGGGGTGCTCTAGAAATTAACAGTCCTTTACGGCCATCCCCCACCCCTTCTCTCTTTGTAAACACTCAAGGCTACTGCTGGAGATGTACTGAGGTAAGGGTGAACTAAGTAAAATCATCTGTATATTCAAGTTTTTATTTAGGACTCGTGGAAGACAAAATGCAATTAAAGGTACACACACACAGACATAAGCTGGTAAGGCCATGTTATTTAGATATTCATGAGCTTGACAAAATAGCTTTGTGAAATATTTTTCTCGTTATTTTTAATCTCAATGCACTATAATTCAGCTCTTCTCTTAACCACTTTACAACAGGAACCATTCTGTAACATAAAACTTCTTTATACATCCACTTTCTAAAAACCACAATATAAATGTTGAGCAACACATATTCTGTTCTTTGTCCTGGTAAAAGGAATTATCAGCATCCTCCCAAGAATCAGAACTACTATAATAACCTTAACTGATTCACAATGTTGCTTTTGTACTTATGACTTAAAAGTACAGCAAACAAAAATTATTCTTTTTTGGCAAGTAATCCCAGAATAAAGTTTTACTCTAATTATGAAAAAAAAAAAGAAAATTATGAATAACTCCAGCAAGAAGAACGTGTAATGAAAATATCAATATCTTATTTAGCTGAAAAGAGTTTTTAAAGGGAACGATCCAGTGAAGAGAACTGAGGTAGTGAGGGTAGGGGAATCAAACTAGTAAAGGCACTGAGTTACAAGGCAGTATTGTACCTGAATATTAAAGTACAATTTTGTAGCATCAACTTCTAGTTACCTAAGATTTCATCTGGAAAAAATTTATCATAAAAAAATCTTTGATTACCATGTGCATTTACAGCGCGCTTCTAACTCAACCTATTTTGTGAATTTTTAAAAAACCATTAAAATCTTAAGAAGCAGAAACCAAGCTTTTAAAACAGTTTTTCACAACAAAATTTATTAGAAGAATAGTGGTTTTGAAAAGTCTAGCATCCAGTGAGAACTACCATACACAACGTTACAGCTGGGAATGTTTCTCCAAAATGTCATGGTCAAATAATACAATGGAACCATTAAATCTTACACATGCACGAAAGAACTAGCGCTTTTGACATACAATGCAAAAAAAAAAAAAAAAGAAAAGAAAGGGGGACCACATGGATTAAAATTTTAAGTACTCATCACATACATTAAGACACAGCTTATTTTAGTCCAGTCAAAAATCAGAACTGCATTAAAAAATTTAATGTAGTGCAATCAAACCAAAAAACTTAATTTGTGATCATAAGTGCTCTACTACATAAACATTGATCATAGCAAAGAACAAAAAGTTCAAATCACACAGTACAAAAAAATCTGTAAATAAATATAAACTACAGTACAAGAGAAATATTAAATTATACAATTCCGTCAAACTGTAAACAGTATATTGAAATGAGGTCCATAAGAGTAAAGGGGGTTCCTGTTTTGTTGCATGACACTTGAACTTCTAGAAATCTGAAAGATGCCATTTTCTGTATCTCCAAAGGCTATGGGGCTTTATATATGGAGAGAATTTCTTTTAAATGTAAGATATCAAATATTAGAGCAGAGGAATAATCTATTTTGTTAACCACAGATAGTACTGTAGAAAACAAAAGTTTTTAAGAGACAAGTTTTAACAAAGATGCGAAGGACCAAAACACTGGAATTAGAACTTCACATCAGAAGAAACCTGTCACTGAGGACTTCAAGGCTACAAAATATAATGATAAAATTATCTGCTGATATGCAGACCTAGACCTCTGCTAATCTTTTGACATTTTACATACTCATGTTACAACACCAACTTTGGCAGAATCACTACTGATAAACTCAAAGCACTTCTGGCCCAATGGTTCCATCACAGTGGCCAGTGCACAAAATTCTCTAAAGACATTGCATAAACTAGAATGTAGAGGTCAGACACCCAAGGACCAGTGCTTGAATTTAGTAGTAGTTATGGTGAAGAAGCAAGAGCCACATTAAAGAGGAACTGCATCTGTTAAAGTTTACAGAAGCAGCTAGGAATGTCTTTTGTTTTCATTGTGCTGGCTATTAGTGGCATTTAAAAATATACAGTTTTAACTGTGTGTGTGTGTGTGTGTGTATGTGTGGGTGGGTGTGCGTGGGCAGGTGAGGTGCGCTGGCTATACACTTATGCACATTTTTTAAAAAATACACTGTTAACAGGAACCCCCGTATTATCTGCTCAGTAGTAATAACTGAATATATAGAATGCCACTATAAGAGTGTGAGGCACCGTGTGCTGGAGAGTTATATGCAGCTTTAAAATCTGTTTGGCTGAGTTATACCTGGATACCTGAACTGAGTTTTTAAGTTGACATTCATCAAAGATGTGCTAACAGCACGTCAAAATAAAAGCAAAACAGAAAAATACAAGTCACTGTTAGGTTTAAGAATAGCATCAAAGTACCTGAATTGAGTGAGAAGAGTGTGTAAACTGTCCCTGAGGGTTTTAAAACAGTGTGTACAAGTTGGATTCCTAAGAACATTAGTTTTATTGAACAGTGTGGACTGATAAAATACCAATGTCTGACAGTTCAAAGGGGAGGTTATAAAGAATTATATGCAAATACTCCAAATGTATAGTTTATACATTTTTTTCAAAGCAGCAATAAACTGCTATAAAGTATACATCCCATCAGAACAAGCAACATGTGGGAGTCAGATAAAGGTTTCTATCTTAGTCTGGTTTTCTGACAGCACAGCATATCAATATCCAATGACTATATCTTTCCTATATCAGAATGTAACTAATTTTGACTAACAATATAGGATTAGACTTTTAATCAAACACTTTGCTATTACATACTAAAATTCCTTAAACTTACTAATGCTGGTAATACTAACCTAGTTAATTATCCCCCCCTCATTTTAGAAATATACCCTTCCACAACTTAAAAACATTAAGATCCATTTTCAGTCCTCTGGTGTAAAAAGCATGTCGGTGAATTAATATTAAAAATTTACACAGTAAAAAGGCTTGAATTTCAGCCAAAGATTCTAAATACTGCTCATTCCCTGAAGACTTAAAGGGGGAGAGAATCCCTACCCATTTTCCTAGTGATTTATTTTTCTAAAATGGTCTTACACAATTTTTCATTTTGGGGAATTTTCCCCCTCACCTTCTCTCAAATTCCAAATTCTTAAGCCTGAAATGCTTAATGAAATGGAGAAAATGAGGCAATCACTTGGAACTGCTAGAAAGGTACAAAATGATATTGTCTTTTTTTAAAATAAGAATTATTTATATAAATGTGATCTGACCCCATATTATGAAGTATGTTTTATATTTTTAAATAATCATCCTAAAACTTACAGTACCTAAGACTCTGAAGATAAATTAAGACTTTAGTGTTGTAACAGAAAAAGTGCTGAATTATCCCTTTTCTAGTACTTTAAACATTTTGGACAAGTGCTTTCCTAGTGACAGTAAAGTTTACTATATACCCTTCCACCAAGCAGGAAAAAAAAAAAAGAGTCACCTGGATGAAAGAAAAGACTTTTAGGAGTGTAGCACCAGGTATACCAAATAATAGAAGTTGTTTCACTCATTCTGAGGGGGTAAAAATAGTCTAGATTGAAATTCTATTTGGCTATTGACTGTTAAAAATCCCTGCTCTACTGTGTCAGTGTCCTGTGTCCAACTACCCCCAGCCCCCCACCCCCAGTCCCCTTACACACTATCCACTGAGAATCTAATCTCTAAAGAGATTATTTTAAAATTTATGTTTTCAGGACATACCTGAGAAAGGGTGCAATTATGCAGAACAAGGAACCCAAGACTGCACTAATACTGGTTACAGGTTCATAAATTCTTTCCCAAGACAAATCTAAAAAGTTTAAGAGGTATGGATCTTCAAATATGTCTTACTGCTTTAGATTTTTTTGGTATGTGTGTAGGGTTATTTCCAGTGTTGAAAAGATCATCTTGAACTTGTACAATGACAGTTCAAGATGGGGTAAAGAGTTTATTTCCACATTCAAACAATAAAGATTAAATATAATATTTGCTACATCCAAAAATCTATGATTAACTAAAAGTGCTTGCTTTTCAGCTTTTATTGATACAGACAGCTCTAAATGAACTGGAAACCTTCAAATTACCCCTCAAATAGTTGCAGAATTAACACATATTTTACTGTTTGTCAACTCAACATTAATTAGCCTTGATTCTCATTTTCAAACAACCTAAAAGATTTTTCTATCAAATGAAGATGGCCCAACTTTACTACATTATCTTGCGACTCATTTTTAGTATCACAGGGCAGAATCTTTAGCCTCTTCTCAGAAATCTACATGCTTCCCCACCCTACTACTCCACCCTGCCCCACCGAATCTCCTTCGTAACACTTAGGACACACAGCTGCAGTGTTATGCTACAGGTCTAATGTCTGTTTCTTTAAAGGGTGGTTGAAAGATTACTTGGGAATAAAAGAGGATACGCAAAGAATTTCCTCTATTTTCCCTTCAGTCACTGTGTTCACAAATCCTATTCAAGTCTCCAGGACAGAATTAATCCAAAATAAACTAAGAAGAAAGAGTGTGGAGGTCTGCATTCTTTGTACCACAATTGTACTTTTTTTTCTTTTTCAGCAGATTTTGAAAGCAATTAGCTTTTTAAAAAATCCCTATATAGCTTAATAGTTTGCTAAATGGGCTGTTTTGCTAAAGCCATCAGATTTAATAATACTGGCCTGACCAAAGGATTAATGAAGACCCAATTCTAATGGAAAAGTAACAAGGAAAATAATCTTTGATATCTTCATGAAGGTCAAAGTTTAACCCATAACTTTTAAAATCTCCTATAAAACATTCAGTGGAGCAATTTGGTCTATTGCCCTATTCTATCACCAATGACAGCAACCTGAATATATAGAAAAGAGTAGTTCATATGAAAACAACCTCTGGCATTTAGGTAAACAAAGAAGAATTACAAAAGCAAAAAAATACGTGGTTTCAAATGAAATCTACAAGGATAAAAGCTGTTGAAGAAAATGACATTGACCGGTCACATGTGCTGTTAACTACTCAAAATATTTTCAGGTTTTAACATTGAGCTGACTCATTAATTTGTTTTATGCCAATAAATGAATCCAAGCTTCACAATTACGGGTCAACGAGATGTAAGAGAATCACAAAGGCTTAGAACCAGGCCTGGCACTGTGTGCTTACTTGGGGTAGGGGGAGACCACACAGCAGCTCAAAGGTTGCTATGTACTGTCTAATGACAGAAGGTAGTTATGATACGGGCCTTAACAGGTAGTCATTTTTAGTCTAATTTAGAGTTCTCTCCAGAAAGTTGGGAACTAAACTTCTCATTGTGCCTTTTATCATTTTACTATCTGATCCCATATAGCTCGCATTACAGCTAAGGTAAAATGTTGGGGACAGAAATGCCAATTGGTTGAGGTAATGGTTTATATAAGATAACCAGAGTTCTAAAAGCACTTCAATATTGTAAAGTAAAAGTGTACCAAATAAAGCTAATACACACTTCACGCTTGCTGAGCTTGCTCACCAGAACTGAACAGTAATTAACTTCACATAAGGACCCCTATTATCACACAAAGCCTTACTCATATTCATGATCTGCTGCAGCAAAGGTTTATCAAGCAACATCTAAACTTCAGAATAACAACAAACTTAATATTAAAAGTATTATACACAAATATAAATTATTTTTCCTGAAAGAGAGACCTTGTCCTTCATGGTATTTGGGAAACAGAAAAAAGTATATAGCTCATCACAAACATAATTCAGAGTCATTTGTAAGCCTACTGAACAAAGTAATAGAATACACTACATTATTGTCAAGCTTGATGACTATGCTGTCTCAGAAATGGGAAAGCTATAGATAAAAATACCAACTAGATATTCTTCCACAGACTTATTTAGTGTTTTTGATTTTATAGTGCCATAGCTTATCTACTCTATTTATCAATGTTTCTCTCTTCAAAAATGCAAAAATTTATTTTAAATACATTATCTCCTATCAATAGTTCAAATAATGTTATACAATTTGAGTAATGTCATCTTTTGCTTACTGGAAAATGTGAGGAAAAAAGGCTTTTGTGACAAAGACAATCGTGAACTACACTTTCCCATACCATAAAATGGTCAACTGTTGTTTGGGCCACACGAAACTCTGATTAGCAGGACTTAAGCATGCGAATAGACCAATCTCTATAACACATTTATGAAGACATCCCCAAACCAGAATATCTACACTGAAAGTGCCAATACCGAACAGTGGCAAATCAAGAGAGAAACCAAATGTTAAGGAATCACTGCGGCACCAAGACTCACAGCCAGCCATGTGATGAGCCACCTCCGAGAAACACATGGTATAATGGAACTCTGAACACAAAATTTAACATTAAAAGTGCACCTGAATATTACAAACTAACTTTACAAAACCTACAATAAGGTAAAATATATATCTTTTGAAATATTCAGCAGCTTTTTGTTTTTTTTTTAAGTTTTTTTTTTTTTTGAGAGGCTCATGAAATTTAAGAGGGACCACTATCTAATTTCAACCATGCTTCACAAAACAATAATGGCTATTTTATATTGCAGTTACCAATGTAATGCAATTAGTGCTTTAAAATAATCTACACTCAAAAAAAGAGAGAGAGAGAGACCTTTGGAGGAAATATGCTTATTCAAAAGCTTCTTGGAAAAGAAAATTTACCTGAATATCAAGTCATGACTGATCTCAAGTGTGATGTTTAAAAGCTTCACAGACATGAATATTACAATCTTCAGGTCTCAGGACTTTTAATCTGAGAAAGTTTAGAGTTTGGTTTGTTTTTAAAATTCACTTTCTAACCAAAACAAATAATAGAAGTACTCAAATTTTCACTATTTACAACTCTCAGCCTACAATCTGAAATGACACAATACAAGTTCTCTTATTTAAACTGCAGCATTAAAGGGTAGGCACACCATTCTTCTGCTGCTCGATTGTCATCCACTGAAACACACATAGAAAATATTTATGTTAGTAGAATGATCACTCCATGTACACTACAATGACAAAATTTACATAACTCAACTCATACATCACTTATATAGACTACCACATAGGATTAAACCTCTCCGAACAGTAAAACTCTACAAAAGTTGAACTTTTAGGGACAGATTTTTAAATGGGCCTTTAAGCGATATCTTTCTGAGAGGGGATAAAAGCAAGCACAAATTAATTTCTCAAAGGACCTTTTTGCAGCAATCTTGGGCTACTGAATACCCCAAATATTATGCAAAAAGGCACTGGAGCTGCAATTAATTGTGTGCTAACAAATCCTTGAGTGTGGAACAAAGGAGGTGTTCCTTCATAAGCTTAGGCCTTTGCTTTCAGCAAACTTTCTACAACTTCCTTCAACTGTAGATGAAAACCACACATTTCAAAATGTATTTTTTATTGCAACTTCCAGCTAGGCGAGAAAATATCGCAGTCATACACTGCTACCAAACCCAAACTGCTTTTTATGTTGAGAAGACTAGAAAGCTAGGAGGAAACAGGCTCAGTCATCCACTGATTAAACTGCTACACAAAACCACCAAATCAAAAGAGGAACCCACCACACCCAGGCTATGTCAAGAATGAGCAGTTCACGTTTACTAACAGCAATGGTGTGCCTAACCTTTGAACACACAGGTTGCTGAGGGAAAACTATCCTTATCCTCATTTAATTAATTGCTCCAAAGTTTCCAGGCAAGAACTTATGCCTTGGGAATATCTGGACCTACTTCTCTTCAAATTGTTAGTATCCATCTGAAATTATCAACGTCGGTCTAACCAACACTTCAAGTTTGACTTTATTTTACATTAAAATTCCAATGATGTTTGTTTATTTGTTTTTGGTTAAGCATTTAGAGGGGCCTGACTACCTTTCTCAGCAGATTAGAATATAGGGTATATGTGGTGTGGATTTTGTTTTCCACAAACAGTAATTTTAATTTGGTCACAATGCAGAATTAAATTCCATGGGCTTTACTTATTTGTTATTTTTCCAGAAACTGTAGAAAATAAACTTTCCGAATTTAACAACTGCAATTTTAAAAGCCCATCTCAAAAAAAAAGCTTGGATGTTCTTCAAGGAGTGCTTATACAAACATGATCCTGAATTGTGTGCTCAACAACCACGAACATCAGTTAATTATCAGAAAAAGAAGGGGATATTATACAGGATGCCAAAAAAAGGAAAAAAAGCCCAAATCAACAAAATTAAATAAACACTAAAAAAACCACCTCTCCCACCCTTGTACTAGTATTTGGATTAGTTTAAAAGAAAAAGAAATTCCCATGAGCTTGATTCCTGATTCAATTATTGTTAGAACTGATATTCCACATAAATCACATCAGGTTACCCTGGTGTTGTGTTTTTTTTCCTCTCACCACATACATGGATCCTTCATTAACGTGGATATTAGGCAGACTACTGAGGCTGTAAAATCTAAGTATCATTTTTGCAGTATCATAATTACTTGTTACACATTTCTTTCCCTATTTCTCCCATCTCCAATAAACAGATCTTGAGTATCTTAAACTAGTTGCTGCAATGATATTCAGTCGTTAGCACATCATCAATTCTGTAAAAGGATTGAAGAATACAAAAAAACTGGTTTGCTAAAATGAGGCATCCTCCATTGTTTTAAGTAATGTACCCTGACTGCTCCTGAGTAAGAAAGGAGCTGGTCCTCCTTGAGATAAGGCTATATCCTCACTTGTTGGTGAGACCAAATTGTACCCTTAGAAAATCTCAAATGAAATTACAGCAAAGGTAGTGTTTAAAGTAATTAACTGAAGCATTTCTGAAGGTAGTGCGTGCACATTTTCCACCTCCTTCTCCTATGGGTGAGCACTGACTAGAGCTTGCTAATTTGTTAAGTAAATTTAAGAGTGAGAAGAAAATTATAAAATATAACTATAAATGACCCAATTATCACTGAATAACCAAATATCTCATATTCAAAGGTTCATTGTTGTTCTTATTTTTTTCTTTAGTTTAATCCTTCAATTAGTTGAATTGTAAAAGAAAAATGAATAATTTTATAAGATGGCTTTTCAATTTGCAATGATAAAGCTCCCAGTATGACAGAGGTGGTTTCTAAAAGGGGGCTTTTTTCCTCTTCTTTTTTTAAAAGTAAAAACATAACTTAAGAAAAAACAGAAGGAAAGAAAAGCATGCAGGCTCTACGGGTAAGGAGTCCATTTCCATGTATCTGTTCTCTGTGAGGTAACTCAATTCTCTTTTGTAGAGAAACATGCAAAAGGCCAAACAATATTCCGAGCCATACTGCACATGAAAATTTTAAAATATGCAACATTCAGAATGCACCTTTCACCTCTGTACACACAAGTCAATGCAAAATCTGCAAAGAAACAAGTGTGGCAGTAAATGAAGTTAGGTGCAAGCAATGACAGCTGAACAATGATGCAGTAGTGCTCACCCAGTTTGTACAGTAATTGGCACTCTACAGTATTCCTACTCGTTTTTTGATTCATTTGCACTTTGTGCTGCCTCTCCCTGGGGATCTAATTCAATCTTTACAGAAACATCTGGCCCCTCCGACCTCATTAATTTCATCTTTTTCTTTGGAGGGTTTTTCAAAGTGCCCAGCCTCTCCTTTACTTTGTACTCCAGTGTACTGTGGGGAATCCCATAAATACTCTGAGCTTTGGAAACACTCATTTTTCCACTCATAACCACTGAGATTGCTTCCTCCAGTATCTCACTGTTGTACTGTCTGTAACGCCCTCTTTTCTTTCGAGGCTGCTTGGAGCCAGGGTCTCCTTCTTGATCCGATGTGGGATATGGCTGTCCAGAGGTAGACTGCTCAGCATCTGAGCCCCAAGAATCGGGTCCAGCATCTAACATGCTTTTTCTATTTTGTTTTGGAAGAATAGCCCTTAATTTTTTACTAAGCGCGCTCTCCGTTTGTGAACCCATTACCAAAGAGCTATAGCTGTATTGATCACCAGTGCGAGACTCCCAAGAAAGATCCATTCCTCTAACTTGTGGTATCTTTAAATCTACAGGAGATGAATGGCTCACATCCTTTTTTCCATCTTGTTTTGCTTGAAGTGCCATTTTTGGAAAGGCAGAATTTTCTGCAAGAAAAGGAAGGTCACTGATGTTGCTGAGTGCACCATTTCCCCTGAACTTCATACGGCTGAGGTTGAACTCGTAATGTGGTTTTGCCCAAGAGGCTTCCCTGGATAATATTAAATGTTGTCCATGATTCTGTAATCCAGATGGCCCAAGGCTGGCAGCTGTAGACAATTGGTTTCTGCTCAGTAGTTCTTCACTAATCTGCAAGGATCGAGCCAGTGGAACTTTGAGTGATGTGGAGTGTCCAAAACCTTCCCTGGTTCCATCCTGTAAGCTTCTTGGAGGTACCCCATCACCACTCCGAAGTCCGTCTGGGCGGTACTGGCTGGGTCTCCCAGGTCGCCTAATTGGATGGAAGGAAACTGATGTGAGCAGGACTTGCACAGGTAGGGAGGGATGGGTGAGGGGACCACTCCTTTATTAGAAGGCCTTGCTTGGGTAACATCACTTTGTGTTATTTATTTATTTTTCTCTAAAATTAAAAAAAAATGGTCTCAGCAGTTAGTTTTAAAACTTGTTCACAAAAAAAGAAAAAGTAAAAAGAAAAAAAAAAATCAGGAGCTTTTTGGGCAAAGAAAAATTAAACCTGTCAGCTGGTCTCTGGCTGGGTTCACAAATTTTCGGAGAAAAAGTTTCGCGCAACTGTCTGAAAATAGCATCTTAATTATTAATTACAAAGTAATCATCAGTCTCCATAGATCTACACAGAATTGTGTTGCCAATGTGACGTTACCACTAAACAAGTACAGTAATAAAAGAGTAAGCCAAATTATTTATTTTAATGCAATGTATTCAACATTCATGACAACTAGCTATAAAACTGGAACCATTGACACTGGTGGAACCCATAGATAATCGCTCATTTACCCCACAAACAAGTTGAAGTTCATCATAAAAAATCAATTCCAAATAACACTTCTTATTTTGCTTAGGAAAAAAAAATGTATATATATAGCTATCAGCCCCAAGGGAGGGAAAAAAACCAAAATAAAAGACCCCTTGCATTATAACTTACCACACTTTTTCACTTTAAAACTTTATTAGTTGCAGATACATGAGTATCATGATTCTCCATTTGAAATAATCCAGGCTTGAAAGAAAATTACCCTTTATTTTCTCTAAAACTTTGTTCCTTAAGTTCTACTGAAAATAATTATTGCCAGAGATATGTAAACAATTTTGTAGCAGTTTTCTTTGTTTAAAAAAACTTCTTTTAAAATATTCTTTTGAAATATCAAATATCTATTTTAAAATTTCAAGTGGATAGCTTTAAAATAATGTTTAAAAAGTCAACTACTTATACAAAGTTAATTCATAAGGTTTCGATTTTCACAATGAAGATTATCAATATTAAGACTGACAACTGGCAAAGCATGCCCAAGATACATTAACTAGGCACAAAAGTGGAGCCTGGCAGAAATAATGATAAACCAGCTATGTTCTCTAAAACTCTACAGGGAATGCTGTCATCAGTATAACAACACAATAAGGATAACAATGAATATTCAACCAAAAGATGGGCAGTACTTTGGGTGCATTTGTCTTTCATAAAACAAAACCAAGTAGAAAACACTTTCCATTCAGAGGGATAAACACAGAAACTTCAGCCATATATAATACATGGACCTGCAGCCAAGCTAAGGGCACATCTTAAGCAAAGGGTTTATTTATGCAAACTACATGTGGGCTTTTCCAACATATGTCCTTAATTACACAACTATAAATGGAACCCAATGATTTGGGACCATGGCTTTTTTTATCTAGTATAAATCATAATGAAAAGAAAGGATTAAAAATTAGTAAGCAATGCAAAATGGATTAAATTAATAGGTATTTTAGGCTGAATAAAGAAGAAGAGAAAAAGGAAAATAGTGGAGTTTTAGAGAAATCAGAGGGGGCATTTTAGAAGTCAGTAAAGGAATCCTTCAATTTGAAGGTAATTAAGAGTAAGTTGGAAATGGTTAGTCCACTAAGCATTCACTTGTTCCTTTAATATACATCTAAATAACTTCCCCACACTGATAATCTAAAAGTTAAATAAAACTAAATATTCACATTTACCAAAGTTATTTTTCATATCTAGATAAATTTGATTTTTGGTCACAACACAGTTTTATGGAAATGTCTTTTGCATATGGTATCTAAATATCTTCTTTAATACCTGACTTTTCTAAATGGTTACTAAACACACAGGGAGCATTAGACAATTCTTACACTATTAAATTAAGTAGTCAGAGAATTCATTTTAATATCAAAGCTGAGCATATACTAATGTCTTGGCAGCATAAGATGGTTATCTATCAACATCTACAACCAGTCTATTAAAAAACAAAAAGTACACACAATTATGCTTTCTGAACTGCCACACAGAGTTAAAGTTGCAGTTCAAATCAACCAGCAAAAACCAAAACCAAAACCAAACCAAAACAAACAGAAATGAACACAAATACTCACAAGCCCCACTAGAGATACCAAGTTAAATACTGGAGCCTAATTTTCATTCAGCAACTTCACACATTATACTGCCTTTACACCTAAACTTCAGAATTATTTAGCTTGGGTTTCACTATCCAAAACAAACAACAACAAAAAGTCCAAAGAAATGTTCTTGCCATATTCATGAGTATTTGTCCTAAACAAAGAAAATTAATCTATACTAGCCAATTCTACATTGCACAGGTTATACTTTTACTTGATTGATGGACTAAAAGTCATCTTACAAAAGGCCCACCTATACGACTATTAGTCTGAAGGGTTAATTTTAATATTTGTTTATTTGTTTATTAATCAGACAGGGTCTCATTCTGTTCCTCAGGCTGGAGTGCAGTGGCCCAATCATAGTTCACTGTAATTTTGCACTCCCGGCCTCAAGCCATCCTCCTGCTCAGCTTCCCAAGTAGCTGGGACTACAGATGCGTGCCACCACCCCTGGCTAATTTTTTAAATATGTTGTAGAGATTTTATTTTAATATTTTAAATATTTTATGGGCTGGTCTCAAACTCTTGGCCTTACGTGATCTTCCCACCTTGGCTTGCCAAAGCACTGGGATTATTGGCATAGGCCACTGTGCCCAGCCTGAAGGGTTAATTTTTAAAATGTACAAGGGAGATTGGCATCAACCTTTGATGAATTAGCTATATAAAATTGTGGAAGGCTATAAATATTTTTCCTTACCCGTTCCCTTGAGTACTGGAGCAGCCTGAAGAATGGCTCAGGGAAGTGCTGCCAGCACATGGACTTTTCTTAGTGGACAGATCAAGTACACCGTCTGCAGAAACACAAAGAAACACCTAAGGATATTAAAAAGTAGGAGCAAATGAACTAGGCTCAAAATGAAAAAGCAGTAGGCTCAATCAACTGACCAGATATGCCAGTCATATATTTGAGTTATGAAATCAATTCAATAATAGAATCAGGATATTTTTCCTCCTGAAGCAACAAAAATTTAACAAAGCATGTTATATCTAGTATCTCCAAGGGCTAAATATTTTATTAAAGGGACAAAAGGTAAAACATGCTACAGAAGATATTAAAATACAGTCAGGTATTAGAAATAGCAGCTTACATAGCATGAAGTCCTATACTAGAATTCTTAAGACTTCATTTTCTAAATTTACCTGATCAAAGCATATGAGTTTTTAATGTCTTACATAGCAAACAAACCATAAAACCAAATTCCTTAAGAGCAAAATCTACCTGAAACTCCAAAAGCACATAAAAGTTCGATACAAAAAATTATAAGACAAAAATTATTTTAACATATAAGTTTATATGGTTAAATTACATGTATACACTAAACAAGATAGTGTGTAAGATGAGTCAGTTGTTAATGGTTTATAATTGAGGTGTGTCCTAATTATTTTTTGGACACATCTGCAAAAAAATTATATATTTGGATTCAATCTTTTGAAAAAATCTGCAGAGATTCAAAATTCATTTGCTGAAATTTATAAAGGCAAGGTGTTTTCAGTTAAGGAGGTATTAAAAATTGGGGGACAAAGTTTGCGGAAAGAAGGATGAAACAGTCTTGATTCCAATGAGAGCCTAGAAGTATAACCATTTTTTACTGAAGCTAGACCAAATCACAAATTCGTGTTACGGATACATAAAATCAGAAGACTTTCTTTTCCCTCAAAGACATTTTTCCCTTTATAGACATATCTAGAAAAAACATCTCATAGTCTGGACAACTTTTAAAGCTGCCACTCAACTTTTAAAGCTGCCAAAATTAACAGAGCAAGATAATACTCATAGCCTCCAATTTTTAGTTGGCCAGCAGAAAGGTCTTGCTGTCTGGTTACCACAGGATAAAACCTACCATGTCTGAGGACATTCTAACACTTCCTATTTCAAGCTGTTAGAAATAAATATGCAACTGAATTTATACATAAAAAGCCCACTCTCTTCAACAGTTTTGTCCTTTAATCACTAATAGTTCTAAAAATATAATTGTAATCTTACAGAACCAAGTATCCTGTGAAATATCTAACCCAATTAGATATCTATCAACAAGCAAATGTATTGCTTAAAATATTTCCAACCAAAGACAGCATTGTATAAAAACTTCTAAACTAAATAGGCAACACATTTTAAATCTACCACTAAAAATATCGCGACTAAAGTTGAAAACACCAAGATTCATTAAGGAAATATAATTTAAAAATTTCTGCTTTATTTGAAGTTTATACACTATAATACTATCATGTAGTTCAAATTTCTCTTGGTAAGAGCATGTTGTCATCATAACATCTCTCTTAAGTATACACTAGCTATAACGCTGTATGTTAACCCCCATGATTAATACTTTAAATACACTTCTGTGCTGCCACTCTCCTAATATAAACCTGAAGCTTTTGATGCAATGTTCAGAGCAAGGAGATTTTTAGTAAAAACTACCAATTTATGGTAAAGGAAATGATCAATAAAAAAAAAAAGATACAATTTTCCAAGTAAGTTAAACAAAGGTACATGATCAATGTGAGCACAGGACAACTAGTAGGTATCCTGTCAGGAAATATCTCAGATATTCTGTTTGCTGTTCACCACACAGAAATAGGAAATAAGCAAAGGAAAACTACTCAAAACAAAGTCCTTTCAAGAAAGTTCTTTTTAAGAATTAAATTTTCTTCCCAAAATAAACAGGTATTTCTCACCAATAAATCCACGTATCTCATAACCTTTCTGTGTTCTCTTACGAGATTTCCACAACAATAAAATCTTATTAGTAAAGACATCACCAATTTACAATTTGCAGTGGTTCAAATGATGGCTGACTTGAAATGCTCACTTCAGTCTTTGTGAAATTAAAGGTAAATGAGATCACAAAACAACAGGAATATTTATTGAAAAGAATAAACTTTTCAGAGATGCAAGAAACACTCGCTCAACAAAACTGATGGATAACCTCTTAATCTCTTCACTTAATTAGGGTCCTCATCAACAAATTCTCTTAACTTTAAGTTTAGTTCATAATACAGTGGATGTGTTTATGTATTTACAAAACACTGAATACACTTAACAACCTAAAGTGTGTTCTACTGTCTTCTCTATTTCTAACCCTAGTTTTTTTAAAATTGTAAGTAATATATATTTTTTCTAATGATCTAATTTACAGAGTATGTAACTTATATCTTACAAATAAAGGCATACTTCTCAGATGCTAATCCTAGAACATTAAGGGATAAGGGGAAAAACTTACTTTTTCATAGGAGTTAAAAAAAAAAAAGATATGACAATGCTTTGCAAAGTGTAAAATGCTTATATAAATATCAAGCAACTTAAAGATCAGTGACAGCTGTAATCATCTGACTTCCCTGGGTAGTACATCAATCATGACTACAAACTGATGATGGATAGGCTGTAACAACTTCATTCATAGTTCTCTATTATGGCATAGTCAGAAATAAGAATCACATTAGTTTTTATTCTATTATTGTTGCTGGTGCTCTACTTGCCAATACTTTTTTTCTCTCCAAGTTTAAGTATTCTGATTGGACAGAGGAGACCTTGACATCAAACCATACCTTGTTCACTAGGTTCTGACTGAGACTTTCTGACAGTAAGGTCCAGAGGTGAGTCTTGGTCAGCCATGAGAAGTTTGCTGAGCACAGGGTTCTGAGTAGTTGCAGCCGTGGGAGAGGTGGTGACTGGAGATGCTTTCGGCAGGCTTTGGTTCTTTGTGCTATTGGGCTGGCTGGGGTCCTGAGTAGAGCTATTTTTTGAGGTATATTCAGCAGCAAATTGTTGGATCATTCGCTGCATGATCTCACGGGCCACTAGGGGAATATTGGGGTCGGAGACCCAGGGACTGTCTGTAAATAAAGATTTATTTACTTTTAAAGTGGGATAATGTACTAAAAGAAGACAGCTTTCAAGTAAACATAAAATTTCATTTTCTTTTCCTTAAAATGCAGTATCTTAAAAATAGTATTCTCCCTTTGACTTATATTTTTAATCTCTAACTTACAGATTTTTAAAAAAGAAAATTTTCATAAAAATATGTCTAAACATTTTCCCCCCAGGATTATGAAATTAAATAAAGGGATAACAAATAGTATATCGTATGGGCATGAATCACTTACCTGATACAGAAATCCCAAAACCCTTCTTTTATGAAAATAATTACTCCCCTGTTACATCTATAGATCATATTAGGTTTCCCTAGATTTTTCCTCAGCCAACTTGTCCTCAATTTTTGAAGAATGGGTTATAGTGAGTTCATGAGTGCTTAATTTACTTCCTATTTAAGACTGAAAGCATACCAAGATTATAAAAGGAGATACTTATTTTAAGATCCTATGATAGGTTAAGGCAGTAGTTTTTACACTTTAATGTTCATCAGAACCACTCTGCTGGCTTGTAAAAACAGATTGCTGGGTCCTATTCCCAGAATTTCTGATTGAGTGGTTCTAGGGTGGGCTCAAGAACTGGCATTTCTAACAGGTTCCTAGATGCTGCTGGTCTGGGGACCACAATTTTACAGTCCCTGCCTAGGAGTTTAAATGCCAAATCTCAAAAGCCTAAGAAAGACCACATATTCTCCATGAGTTCTTTAAATACACCCTGCCAACTATTAATACAATAGCTAGGGATATAATGAAATAAACATCTAAGTTATCAATTATTAGTCAATGTTAAGTTTAGACAACACAAACTCATTAACTCCTAGAACTTTTAGCACTAGAAGGGACCCTGAAGGTCACATAAGGTTAAGATGAAAGGGAAATGATTTGCATAAATACATTATCAGGTCTCTATAATTACCACACTATAATAGTCAATCAGGAAGACTAAATTTCTCAAGAGCAGACATTGTGTTTATTTACCTTTGCATACCTAATCTTGCCTGGTGAAAAATATGTATTCAATTTATTTGAGTAATAAATGGGTCAATCAAATCAATCACCATAAAATATTCCTTTTTGTAAAAACAAAAACAAATGAGGGAAATAGGATCTAAAGAGTAAGTGGCCTCTACAAATCTGTAAAGATGGTTAGGGACAGACCCTTGATTAAAACTTTTCCCCTGATCCTACTGTTCTACCTGTGATCTTTACTCCCCATCATACTTCCGAGGCTTTAGAAGATGGTTCTTAGAAAACCTCGGTTTCCTTGGTCTTTTAAAGATTAGCTATAGAAGGCAAATAACTTTACCCACAGTATTTTGGATGTGTAAGAAACTTAAGAGGTTGATTTATAAGTTAAAGAAAAACTGACTCTTATTACTAACTAAAATCTAAAATCTCCACAACAAACAAAAAACAAGTAACAAACACATCATTAAAATTTCACAGGACTCCTAAAAACATAACATTTTTTTTCCTGAAGGACAATATTCAGTATCAGAAGATGTTCATAGTCAGAATATTTATTTAATTCTCTGAAGTTTAATGAGGCTTGCTCTACCAATAATAATATTTCTTACTAAGAAGTATTTATAACCCTAAGTTTTCTCTCCATAGAGAGTATGAATATTCTAGAGACTTAAGAATAAAGGTATTCAATTAGGTAAGGTTCAGAAACCGCTACAATCACTGATAATGGTTTCTCAAATATTTTAATAAACACTTTCCCATACACTGCTTTTTAAATAACTTTATCCACTGGATTTAGTCATTTAACTTTCCAGTTAAGATCCATTTTTCCTCTACATGGCATACAATCTCCCCATGAATGACTGTATAAAATTACAAGTTTATTTAGTTATTTTTTGGAGACAGATTCTCGCTCCATTGCCCCAGGAAAAATTCAGTGGCGTCACTGCAGCTCACTGCAACCTCAAACTCCTAGGCTCAAGCAACCCTCCTGCCTTAGCCTCCCCAGCAGTAGCTGGGAGTACAGGCGCACATCATCATGCCTGGCTAATTTTTTATTTTTAGTATAGATGGGGTCTTGCTCTTGTTCAAGCTGGTCTCGAACTCCTGAGCTCAAGCAATCTTCCTGCCTTGGCCTCCCAGAGTGCTAGGATTACAGGCATGAGCCCCTGTGCTTGGCCCCCAAGTTTTAATATATTAGTGTATCCTTTTCCTACTGAAAAGTTGGGGAATATATAATACAAAAAGAGGAATATTTTCAAATAGGAAGCAACATGAAATAATTTATGAAATGCCTGTGTTTAACTAGTATTAATAAATTAATATGACAAAAGAGCTCTGTAAAGAGTCAAAGATTTTAGGAGAAAGACCATAAACCTCTATCTTTGAGCTTTAAATGCCTGCAGGATATCTCGTCTCTTTCCTGAATGAGTAACACAATCACGAGACAAAACAAATTCAATGTTTTCACATGAATGACATCTCTGCCATTTAAATATCTGTATCTTTTGAATGTTTTTAAAACAGATTTCATTCTTTGACTTACTTAAAACACATATCTATAAACATACCCTGCCCAAGGGAACACAATTGAATCAAATAAAAGCAAAAAATCAGATCAACGCAAAACTACAGAAAAATGTGTTACATCATAGCCTCCTGTATATTTTAAAATGTGAATCTAACTTTTAGAAAAAGTGTCCAATTTTCTAATACAAGTCACAAAGCAAGCTGAAAAAAAAATGTGATTATGACAGCTGTAGAAGGTATACTGTTCTTAAATTAAAATTCATTACAGTACACATCCCAAAAGCCTACTTTTATTGCAAATGTTTCTACTTAAACTCATATAACTTATGCACGCTCAATTACTTAAAATATACGATTTGCAATACTTGGAAACAGAGGCCCAAATCCAAACATCTGAATTATTTATAAAAACAAAATATTCTCTTCAGACTAAAGTGCTCATCACATCCCTAGATACTGAACACTTCTGGTATTAATCTGAAAAGTACTAATGCCCATCTTTGAGAGATTTTCAAGAGATTTAATAAGATATCTAAAAATAACAATAGTCATACATAAAGCAAAGGGAAGGGAACTTTCAATTCCAAAGCAATAGTTCTTTTTCCTAGCTTCACATGCCAGTAAATAAACAAATAAACAAACATAACTTAAAATTTCAGAGGCTTCCCATCTCTTGAAATCTATCAAGACTGATTCCAAGGTAAGAATTCCCCTCCCCTAAAGGTTATGCCCCAAAATTTAATTTCTAAATAAAAAAGCTTATAAAAACTTTAATGTTAAAGTTATTATCTATGCCAAAGGGATGGGACTAGTAGAGAAGCAGGACAGAATTTCTGTGTAGCAATCCTCTTATGATTGACCTCATTAATGCCCCCTAAATAAAGAGTGAATGAAAGCAGTTCCTCCAGGAAAACCAGGGAGAGGAGTTCCTCTTTTGAGATAATGAAGCTTGCTGCAACAACACATAAGACCAATGACCCTGTATACATCCTAAAGGACAGGAGCAGAAAAGATATTTTATTTGGTTAATAAACTGATAAATCAGTCACTTATACTATAAATGTAAACTATTTTAATAAAACAAATGTTCATAAAACTAAAAAAGTGACTATTCTGAACATAATTTTAGAATTCAAGGTATTTTATGAGGATAAGGTGAGCAGGGGAGACTTGGCTGGGAGATTTAGGTCAGAGGGTGCTAGTGGGTATTAAAAAAGAAGTAAGGATGTACTAAAAGATTTAATTTTGCCTAGAGATCTAACAGAAGACACTGGGAAAAAAAGTGCCACAGAAAAACAATAATCTGTGCATTTCTTAATTTTACGTGACATTTCACCTTATACCATCTTTTGAAAACATTGGTCACATTAAGTAGAAAGCAGCCCAGCTGGTATCCAACTGTAACAAACCCATTAGAACCAGCATATATCAGACTTTTAACCAGTGTACAATCAAAATAAACCCTTCAAACTTCAGAGGGAAGAAGAGAATTTTCAGAGGAATGAGAATTGTAAACTAGAGCATATGAAGAAATATTAAAGAAAATGGAATCACGGAGTCTGCTGAAGGTTAAATAAGGATATTCAAAATTATCAGTAGTTTATGGGAAACTTTTTTAGAACCTATCATGGAAATCTCCCTCTTGGAACTAGAGTAGAAGTGTAACTAAGAAATACAGATCCCTTTAGGAAGAATTTATTGAAAGTGAAGACTCTTCACCAGAATGGATCAGAAAAGAAAGTTTTCTTAAGGTCTTGGTTGATGGCAATTATGCTTTATGGATAGCAAAAAGAAATAAATGTCTCCATGAAGAATTCTAAACCTCAAGACTCTATGACTGGAGAACTTTTCTTATTTCAAAAGAAATGTAAAATAAACTTATAAAAGTTCAAGGAGAAAGATAAATTGAAAAAAATGCCAAAGGTGAAGCTATTAATGCCACCTCAAATGTAGGGAGAAAGTTTATTATATAATAATGAGTTTCTCTAATTTTTTTTTTTTTTTGAGACAGAGTCTCACTCTGTTGCCTGGAGTACAGTGCTGTGGCGTCAGCCTAGCTTACAGCAACCTCAAATTCCTGGGTTCGAGCAATCCAACTGCCTCAGCCTCCCGAGCAGCTGGGACTACAGACATGTGCCACCATGCCTGGCTAATTTTTTCTATATAGATTTTTAGTTGTCCAAATAATTTCTTTCTACTTTTAGTAGAGATGCGGTCTTGCTCTTGCTCAGGCTGGTCTCAAATTTCTGACCTTGAGTGATCCACCCGCCTCGGCCTCCCAGAATGCTAGGATTACAGGCGTGAGCCACTGCGCCCGGCCAAGTTTCTCTAATTTTAATACAAAAAATTTCAGTGACAGTGTAGAGGAAAAAAATGCTTATAAGTCTAATTTTAAGACATAACTATATTTCTGCTCTAATTAAATCTCAGGTTAGAATTACCAAAAATTTACAGTTTATTTACAGTTATCAGTGATTAAAATGTAACTTGTCTCAGGAAGAAAATGTGTCTAGTAAATACAGAAGTACTGAGATATTATAATTTTCAGAGTTTCACAGTACTTCTCTCAACTATTTAACTAAAACTCATCATCACTTCAGAGCCTAAAGAGGGGACAGGGGTTGCCTTAACCCTGTTCCAAATTTAACCTGACCAAAGGAATACAGAGAAATATAAAGTGTATCAACAAGGAAAAATATTTTTAAGAGTAACTTTTAAAATGACACTGAAATTAAACAGATTAAAACAAGACAAGCAGATGCTAAGTCATTCTTCATTGAAACCAACCTTTTCTATAAAAGACTGCATTGAGGAACTCTTCTGCTTGTCTCTCGAATCGAATGATTTTTGCTTGCTCTTGTTTAAGCAGAGCTTCTTGTCCAGCTCCCGAAGCTGGTTCATCCAGACCGACTAAGTGTCCCTGTAAAAATATTTAATGAAAGAGTTGTACAAAAATCTTTTCTCATTCAATATCAAAAGCACAGATGCATAATCAAAGACAAATGTTAACAGCAAATAAGACAAATTAGTTTAATACAATTAAAATACTTTAAAACTTCAAATCAGGGTAAAATGTATCTCCAAAAGGTATTAATATAAAAGTTAAATGAGTATAAACATACACTTTGGGTGGATTTTATCCATGTTCTTTGATTATGAATTTTGTTCAAAATTTACAGATAAATTCTAATTAAACTATATAATTACCAAAGGGAAAATTTCCTTGGGCAACCAAATATATTGGTTCTATTATACTACACAACAGTAGTTCACAGGCAACTCAATGTAGACATACGCCCTTTTTTTTTTTTTTGAGATAGAGTCTTACTCTGTTGCCAAGGGTAGAGTGTGTCATCATAGCTCACTGCAACCTCAAACTCCTGGGCTCAAGCAGTCCTCCTGCCTCAGCCTGCAGAGTAGCTGGGACTACAGGAGCGAGCCACCATGCCCAGCTAATTTTTCTATTTTTTGTAGAGACAGGGTTTCACTATGTTACTCAGGCTGGTTGTGAATTTCTGGCCTCAAGCAATCCTCTTGCCTTGGTCTCCCTACATGCTAGGACTACAGGCATAAGGCACTGTGCTCAGCCCGTAATGATTCTTTAAATAAAAAAAAGAAACTGTTTTTAAACCCCAAATCTCATTTGAGGATCATGTTTGTCTTCCTAGTATGACACCTGTTTTCACCAGACACAAAAATTTTGAAAGGGCCCTTAGGGAAAAAAACTCAAAAAATTTATTTGGATTCATAATTCTGTCCCTAGATTACTGTTTTACAAACTGTGGTTCTCAAATCTTTAGTGGGTTGTAAAATTGATTAATAAGCAACACTAGAAAAAAGAACTGAAAAATAGAATGAATGTTCTAAGTGTAAAGCGCTTTAGTTCTTTTGTTTATATATATATATAAACAAAAGAACTATATACACACACACGAACATCTTTGCAATATAAAATGTCAATCGAAAATTTCTCTGACCAAGAAGTTCCAATATGTTGCACTAAACTCATCCCAGAAACTCCCAGCATCTGCTCCCAGACTGCAGGAGTACTAAATTGATAATGATTTGAACTTCTTCCACTCTTGTATCTTACAATAATAGAAAATAAGAACATAAAGAATAGCAAAGTGCACCTTTTAAGTGTTCTTTAAATTCTAGTCCCTATAATTTACTTCAAATCCTGTGGTATATGAATTCATGCATTTACTTTCATCATGGAAAACTTAAAATTGCACTATGAAAATGGGACACGTCTCGGCACAATGCAAAGAAATTAAACACACTGAATGCATGTTATAACGCACAAATCATTTCCTCAAAGATTTTTAATATACTCACTGATCTCTGCAATCAGCTTTTTATGATTTCTCATCACAACTGTGTCAAGAGCACAACCAAAACATGTATTTTGCAGAAACATTTAACATCAATTATATATTGCAAACAAATAGTTTAATATGAAGAACTCACTTGCATATTCAAACTAAAATAAAGATCCTTTAACATTTCTATATAAGATACAGTAAATTTGCAATATAATTTGTTAAAAATTTTTTAGCTGGACACAATGGCACTCGCCTGTAATCCCAGCTACTTGGGAGGCTAACGTAGGAGGATTACTTGAGCCCAGGAGTTCAAGAACAGCCTAAGCAACATAATGAGACCCCATCTCAAAAAAAAAAAAAAAAAAAAAAAGAAAAATAAAAAAATAAGTAAAAATAAAAACTTGTTAAAGGAATGAATCTGTATTTGGCAGAAACAAAGAAAGTCATGTAGAAAGCACTAGTAAATATAGCATTAAAAATAATTAAAATGCACTTTAAAAATTTTTTTAACAAAATATTTATTTTAAGTCTTATAAAACCATAAGAACCTTTATTATAGTTGTATCTGTCAACATTCTTTTTTATAGGCTGAAGAAACTACTAATATTTAAAAATGAATAATAATGTAATTCTGACACTGATTTAACATCTAAAAGGTGTGAGAAACAGGCATCAATTGAAGTCCAATAAAATCCTCAATTGTATTATACTTTGGTACCATTTCATTGTTCAGTGATTTTTAAAAATCAGACATTATGTGCCATAAACTCTACTTAACTCCTTAGCCCTACATTCAATCGTTTTATGTCAGACACTGAACAACATATCTCTACTTAAACTTCCTTTAATGTAATATTCAGGCTACCTTCTAATATAAAGCAACACAGACAACTAACTTAGTCCCACAGTAATCTCTCACTGTGCCTAATTTATAAATTAAACTTTATCATAGGTATGTAAGCATAGGAAAAACATAGTATATATAGGGTTCAGCACCATCAGTGGTTTCGGGCATCCTCTTAAAGTCTTGGAATATATTTCCCCTCAGATAAGGGGGAACTATTATATTTTCAAATATAAATGAAAATATAAGAACCCCTGGTATCTCAGGTACCAGGGGTTAGGACTCAACACATTTTCTCCAGGAACACAATTCAACACGCAACACAAGTCTATTCAGTCTTTCTACTTCTCCTTGTGTCAGTTTAGTAGTTTGTATCTTCCTAGGACTTTGCCTATTTCATCAAATTATCTGTTAGCATACAAATTGTTCAGAACATTCCTCATACAATTCTTTTTATTTCTGATTTCTCCTATATCATTCATGATTACTAATTTGAGTCTTCTCTTTTCTTGATCAGCCCTAGATAAAATTTATCGATTTTGTTGATCTTTTCAAAGAATCAATTTTTGATTTTAATTTTCTCTATCATTTTTCCTATATTGTTTCATTTACTTCTATTCTAATCTTTATTATTTGTGTCTTTCTGCTCATGTTGGGTTTAGCTTGCTCTTCTTTTTCTAGTGTCTTAATGTGAAGGATTATAGTACTGATTTGAGATCTTTTTAAATGGTCATTTATAGGCAGCCTCTTAAGCATTGATAACTGCATCTCCTAAGTTTTGGTATATTTTTTGTTTTAATTCATCTCAAACTTTTTCTTTTTTTTTTTTTTTTGAGACAATGTCTTGTTCTGTCACCCAGGCTGGAGTGTGGTGGTGTGATAATAGCTCACTGTAGCCTTGAACTATTGGGCTCAAGTGATCCTCTCGTCTCAGCCTCCCAAGTTCCTGGGACTACAGGCATGAGTCACTGTACCTGGCCTCAAACTATTTTCTGATTTCTTTTTTTTAATCCATTCATTATGTAGAAGTATGTCATTTAATTCTGACATATTTGTGAATTCCTCACATTCCTGTTATTGATTTCTAATTTCGTTTCACCATGGTTGGAAAACATACTATGTATGACTTTAATCCTTTAAATTTTATGTTTTATGGCCTAGCATATGGTTTATCCTGGAGAATGTTCCACTTACACTGGAGAAGAATGAATATTTTGCTTTTGTTGGGTGGAGTGTTCTATAGATGTCTGTTGCGTCTAACTGATTCATAATTTTTTTTAAGTTTTCCACATCTTTGCTGATCCTCTGCCTCAATGTTCTCTCCATTATTGAAAGTCAGGGATTGACATGTCTAACTATTATTGTTGGATTGTCTATTCCTACCTTCAATTCTGTTGGATTTTGCTTCATGCTCTATTTGTTGGGTACATACATAAGTATGTTTTTCTGATGGACAGGCTCTTTTAATATTAATATTAGAAAATGTCCCTCTTTAGTTCACTTAAGTCTGTTTCACTGGCAGTGTGTAGGTTCTGTTATCACTTTTTGGAGGGTGCTGCTTTGAGCACGAACAGTTCCCCATCCATCAGGAATGACTGGTTTCACTCCTCCTAGGTGTTAGCCTTCACTAATTGTTAGTTGACTGTCCTACTGTTTTTGCCACAACCTGGGGCATAAATTGCTCCCCAGTCTAATCCAGTAAAAGTTGGTCCCTTTACAGAGGCAAAGTGTTGCCAGTGTTTGAGACTTGCTCCAACCCTAGGAAGGCTCACAGCTGTCTCTTTCCGGTTTTCTGTTAAACTTCTAACAGGTTTGTCATTTATTTCACTTGTTGCTACTAATATCATGGAGCTATCAGCCTCCTCTTAATTTTCACAAAAGATCTTCACTGTTTTCAATACCTTTAGTCATGAGCTTTCCTAAATTCTGTTGCAAATAGTCCCCTTGGGGAGAACTGTGGAGTTCTCTGTTCTTTAGGCCTGTCCTTTCCCTTGGAAGAATCTTTGAGCCACTGCACTGGAACTGGAGGATGGGACAATGATCCACTTCTCTTAAAGTGACATCTGTGTTCTATGAACAAGGTGCTGGGTAAGGATGGTAGCCCACAATCACACTGACTTATTTCCCCTGGCATGGAACCTCTGCCCTATAAAGGAACTGGGGCTGGAGCAATCTGGCCCCAGTATTCTCAGCCTATCATGCCTGGGATAGACTTCCACTCTGAGAAAAGGCTGAGTGGGGGAAAAGAGCCGCTGACTTCACCAGCCTAGAAGAGAGCAGAGAGCACATGCAACACTAAGCTAGAGGGATGAGAGATGTCTACTGCCTGCCCTGGCCATTCAGAGTAGAGCTTCCCTTAAGCTGAGGTTAGGGAGGTGAGTGGGAGCAGGTCACATGGTTCAAACACCACATACTCTTGCTGTTCTTACTGAAATTTTATGTATTTTTATGAGCAAACGTTTCTTTATTTGCTGAATGCCCTTAAGATAGTGATTTCTAGAATTTATATGATTATTTTAGGATAACTATCACTAGTTAAATGATTGTTTCGCTTACTTGTTTTTATCCAGAACAATAACCAAAGATTAAAAACATAGCACAAAACCATATACTTTTTTCAGCTGCACCTGGTCACCACATTAAACATTTATAGCAACAATATACAAACGAAATATAGCTTATCCTCACTGTATGTATGTATACCAAAATAAAATGAACCAATACAAACAAAAAAGTTTATATGACACAGAGCTAATCAAATAGCCAGGAGATAGGAAGTTAAAGAAAACAATTCATGTCATCTCCCCTCTCCCATATCTGAATTCTAAAAGGATCTATTATGTATGGTATGCTAAATAATAACAATATTGAAATTAGGCCAAGTAATAACTCCACAATGGCATCTAAGTGTTCAAGTAAAAGAAAGAGTAGCACATCTCTCACTTTAAATCAAAAGCTAGAAATAATTAAGCTTAGTGAGGAAGGAAGGCACGTTGAAAGCCAAGATAGGACAAAAGCTAGGACTCTTGTGCCAGTTAGCCAAACTGTGAATGCAAAGGAAAAGTTCCTGAAGGAAATTAAAAGTGCTACTCCAGCGAATATATGAATGATATAAAAGCAAAATAGCCTTATTGTTTACATATGCAGAAAGTTTTAGTGGTCTGGAAAGAAGATCAAACCAACCACAACATTCCTGTAAGCTAAAGCCTGATCCAGATCAAGGTCCTAACTCTCTTCAATTCTATGACACCTGAGAGAGGCAAGGAAGCTAGCAGAGGTTGGTTCATGAGGATCAAGGAAAGAAACTGTCTCCATAACATAAAAGTACAAGGTGAGAAGTGCTGGCTGGGTACAGTGGCTCATGGCTGTAATCCTAGTACTCTGGGAGGGCTAGGCGAGAGGACTGCTTGAGGTCAGGAGTTCAAGACCAGCCTGAGCAAGAGTGAGACCCTGTCTCTATGAAAAATAGAAAAATTAGCCAGACATGGTGGCACATGCCTGTAGTCCCAGCTACTTGGGAGCCTGAGGCAGGAGGACTGCTTGAGTCCAGCACTTTGAGGTTGCAGTGAGCTACGATCATGCTACTGCCATCAAGCTAGGTGACAGAGTGAGACCCTGTCTCAAAAAAAAAAAACAAAACAAAACAAAAAAACACACAAAAAAAACAGCAGCAGTAAGTGGTGGTGGAGAAGCTGCAGAAAATTATCCAGAAGATGTAGCTAAGATCATTGATAAAGGTGGCTACACTAGACAACAGATTTTCAATGCAGACAAAATAGCCTTTTACTAGAAGAAGATGCCATCTAGGACTTTCATAGCTAAACATGTCAATGCCTGGCTTCAAAGTGTCAAAAGACAAATGACAAGAGTGTTCGGGGCTAATGCAATTGGTGACTTTAAGCCAATGCTCATTTACCATTCTGAAAATCCTAGGGCCCTTAAGAATTACGTGAAATCTACTCTTCCTGTGCTCTCGAAATGGAACAACAAAGCCTGGATGACAGTACATCTGTTCACCACGTGGTTTACTGAATATTTTAAGTTCACTGTTCAGAACTACTGTTCAGAAAAAAGGATTCCTTTTAAAATATTTACTACTGCTTATTGATAATGCACCCGGTCACCCAAGAGATGTATGTACAAGGAGATTAATGTTTTCACACCTGCTAATATAACATCATCTCTGCAGTCCATGAATCAAGGATTAATTTTGACTTTCAAGTCTTATTATTTAAGAAGTATATTTTGTAAGGCTACAGCTGCCATAGATGTGATTCCTCTAATGGATCTGGGCAAAGTAAATTGAAAACCTTCTGGAAAGAATTCCCCACTTTAGATAATATTAAGAACATTTGTTTCCCTAGGAAGCAGACTCAGAAAGGGGAAAAAAAGAACATTCATGATTCATGGGAGGAGGTCAAAATATCAACATTAACAGAAGTTGAAAGAGGTTGATTTCAATTTTCATGGATGACTTGGAGGGGGGTTCAAGACTTCGGTGAAGAAAGGAACTGTAGATGTGGTGGAAATAGCAACAGAAGTAGAAGTGAAGCCTGAAGATGTAACTGAATAACTGAAATTTCACGATGAAACTTGAATGAAGAGTTGCTTCTTATGGATGAACAAAGAAAGTGGTTTCTTAGGATGGAATCTACTCCTGGTGAAAATGCTATAAACATTGTTGAAATGACAACAAGGATTTAGAGTATCATACAAACTTAGTCGATACAGCAGCAATAAAGTTAGAGAGGAATGACTTCAATTTTGAAAAAAGTTATAATGTGGTTAAAATGCTGTCAGACACTACCATGTGCTACAGAGAAATCTTTCCTGAAAGGAAGAGTCAACTGACACAGTAAACTTCAATGATGTCTTCTTTAAGAAACTGCCATAGCCACACCAACCTTTAGCAACCACCACCCTGATCAGTCAGTGGCCATCCACATCAAGATGAGACCATCCACCAGCAAAAACGAATGACTCACTGCACGCTCAGATGATTGCTAGCATTTTTTAGCAATAAAATATTTTTTAATTATGTACGTTGCTTCTTTCGACATAATACACACTTAAACACCAGTATAGTATAAATATAACTTGTATATGCACTGCAGACTACAGTATAATGTAAACATAATTTTTATATGCACTGGGAAACCAAAAAGTTTGTGTGACTGACTTGCTTTATTGTGGCATTTGCTTTATTATGGTGGTCTGGAACCCAACCCACACTATCTCCAAGGTATGCCTGTAGAGTCCAGAAATATACCAACATGTATGGTCAAATGATTTAACAGAGGTGTTAAGGTAATTCAATGTGGGAAAAGACAGTCTTTTCAACAAATGGTGCTAGAACAACTGGATTCTCATTTGGAATATAAAACTTCAACTTTCACACAACATAGAAAATTAAACTAGAAAGGGATTAGAGATCAAAACATAACAGTTAATAGCATTAATTTCTAGAAGAAAACATGAGGTTTTCTTTAACATCTGCC
Source organism: Avahi laniger (assembly GCA_963575035.1). NCBI lineage: Eukaryota > Metazoa > Chordata > Mammalia > Primates > Indriidae > Avahi > Avahi laniger. The sequence goes on from CAUYSK010009753.1 coordinate 37,321, forward strand.
ATTGGATTAGGCAAAGATTTCTTGAACAGGATGTGAAAAAAAGAATTTTAAGAGAAAAAGATTAAAAAGAACTTCATTGCAATTAAAAACTTCTGCTTTTCAAAAGACACAACTGAGAAAACGGCAAGTTATGGCCTGGGAGAACATATAGGTTACAACGTATCTGACCAGAGTATTTATACAGAATATATAAATATTTATTACAACTTAATAACATGCTTTTTAAAATGGGCAAAAGATCTGAACAAATACATCATATAAAATATATAAATGGAAAGATGTTCAACATCACCAGTTATCAGGGAAATAAAAATTAAAATCACAATGAAACACCACTACACATCCATTAGAATGGTTTATGTTAAAAAGATTGATAACACCAAGTGTTGACAATATGAGGAACACTGGAATTGCCTTACATTACTGATGGAAATGGTTCAGTTACTTTGGTAAACCATATGGTAATATCTTACACAGTTAAACATATACTTAGCACACGACCTCTCTACTTCCAATTCTAGGCACTGATCCTGGAGAAATGACAATATATGTTCACAAAAAGACATACATGAATAAGTTATAGCAGTCAAAATGTGAAACCAACTTAAAAGTCCATAAAAAAGTGAATGGATAAAACAAATTGTACCATATCCATGTTATGGAGGAACTACTTGGCAATAAAAAGGAACAAAAAATTACCACAGAAACAAGAATCAATCTCAAAAATTATGCTAAGCAAAAGAAGTCAAACATAAAAGACTATATTTTACAATTCCATTAAAAATTCTAGAAAAGGTAAAGCTAGTGTAATTGCATGGGTCTGGGGGTCTGGGAAAGGGACAGACTACGAAGTGGCACAAAGAAACATTTTAGGGTGAGGGAACTGTCCCGTGTCTTTCACTATGCTGGTGACTATACAACTGCATACATTTAACAAAATACATCAAACTGTACACTTTGGATAAATTTTATTATATGTAAATATTACCTCAATTTTTAAAAAATCATTAAAAATAAGTTCAAGGTATTAAAGATACTAAAGATACTACTTTCAACTCTTGAACTAATCACTTGAAATTTTAAAAAGTGATTTTTACTTGCATTTTCAGTATCACAAAGAAATGTGATACTTATTTTCAAATGTTCATGTGAGTATTTTTCCCCTAAATGGCAAGCATACTTTTAAGTCAAAAACCTGTACACTTTAATTTCTATCCACTACTTTCACACAGTATTCTGAAAGGACATACTGTCAGTGGCCATGAATTGATGGCATTTCACTATTTTTTGCTATATCCAAAAAATATAAATCATGATAAATAGGCTGACTACTGCCCAATGGCTGGTGTTTTGAAGCTGTACATAGATTGGCTCAAAAAAGGGGGTAAATGAGCATCAGTAATTCCTCACTGAAGAAACCAGATCTCTTTAGAAAAATGGATTCCAGTGTTGGAGCAGGGAAAGGACGAGATTAACCTAGAACGTCATGTACCAGAATATAAGCAAGCGCTCATAAAAAGACTGGGACCTGTGAAAAGGATGTAGGAGGTGGCCTGAAGGGGCTCCCACTGACGAAACCTGGGACACTGCCTGATAATCTATTGAATAGAACAAGAATCCTAACTCCAAACTGATGGAGGGGAAGGGAAAGCGCTTAAGCTCTTCCTCACAGTGTAACGCCAACTAAAAGTGGAGACAAATCAGCATTTGCCATCCACTGGAAAAATAACTGATTCGGGCAAGAAACTATCTCTGATACTAAAAATAAACTGAATGAAAGTTTGATGAGGAAAAGGTATTTACACAGTCTCAAAGTATCTCCCCACTAATAACTTATTAATTACAAGGGGGAAAGTAATAATATTTATTGGAGAAACCTAGCAGACATCAACCTCACCAAGTGATCAAAGTTAGTATCGCGTGACTAAGCTGACACTGGTGCTTCATGATTTGATGTAGTAAGAAGGATACAATATCACTTATTTAATATTTCTGCCAAAAGAGCATAAATGTTATGAATTTAATCATAAAGAAATACAAAAGAAACCTAAAATGAGAGGCATTCTGTAAGATAAATGTTCTATACTATTTAAAAATGTCACTGTCATTAAAAATAAAAGACTGAGGAATAATCCGAGATTAAAGAGTAGTGAAAATCAAATTCAGTGAGTGATCCTAAATTGGACTTTGAACTAAGGGGGTGGGGGTAATATAAAGGTCACTGGGACAATTGGTAAAATCTGAATAAAAGTTATAGATTAGATAGATAATATTATATCGAGGCTAACTTCCCTGATTTTGGTAATTATATGATATGGTTAAGTAGATGTCCTTTTTCTTAGGAAAAAGGGACATACTGAAATATTTAGGATTAAAGAGCTATGAGAAGTATGATGTTTGCAACTTATTCTCATATGGTTCAAGAAATGTCTGTGTGTATTGTGGTTACTATGAAAGAGAAAGAACAAAAATACATAATAAGGCAAATGTGGCAAAATGTCAACAACTGGTGAATCTAGGTGAAGGGTGAATCTAGGTGAAGGGTATATAGAAACTTCTGTACTACTCTTACAACTTTTCTGTAAGTGTGAAATTATTTCAAAATAGAAAGCTATCGTTTCACATTCTATTATGTTAAATGAAAAAAATAAAAATAAAAAGCTAAAAAAAAAGTAGGGTTGGATGAATGCTGAGCCCTACTTTTCTCCTACAAGCCAGATCTCCTTTGTCTCTCCCCCAGAATCCCAGTTGTCCTGTCATTAAATTGTATTTGTTTCTGTTTCAGGTTGCTGGTATCTGATTTGAGGATGAAGAGCAAAGAGAGTAATAAGTAGGATATGGAAATTAATGACTTTTAGGCATGTCTTAATATCTTAAGGACCTGGTGAAGATATTAAAAACATAGTAAGACATTTTCCATCAAGAGTCACAGTAAATATTTTGGGTTTTACAGGCCGCATAGTCTCTGTTGCATTATCTTCCTATTTTTTTTTCCCATAACTCTTTAGCTTGAGGATATTACCCAAACAGGCTGTAGGCTACATTTAGTGACAAGCCATAGTTTGCTGTCCCCCAATAAAGAGAACTGTTAAATTTCTCCAGGAACTGTAAAAGTGGCTCCACTGGTCCATGAAAGATATTACTGAATAAATAAAGCAACAACATTATGTCTGCATGGAATTCAGTCTCTAGGGCAATAAACAGTTAATAAGTTTTAAACGATAAAGACTAACATTTCTTAAAGTTTCTTCTGTAACTTTAGTATTTGTCACCTTATGAATTTAGGTGTTTTGGGTGGTAAGACTGGATGAGAATGCTTACATAGTTATTTATTTTCTTTTTCAGAGATAAAACTTCAGGAAAGGAAATGGAAGATAGAATGACAAGTTTCATTAGGAAAGAGTAAGATGATCTAGATTTCAGAACTGTGATACAGAACTGAAGGGACATTTTAAAGCCACTCCAGTCTAAATTCCTACTCTGTGCTTGGGTTCTCCAAATTCAGGTAATATTGTTTTGATTTCATATCATAGAGTTTAGAAAATATGGGAATTAAAAGCATGTGCATTCTTGCAGGTTTTGTAATAATTATGTTAGAAAAGCCTCCCCAAGTAGATCGTGAACCTATAGTTACAGACTTGTCTGCTACTCACGGCTTACTGACATTTCAAGCAATGAGCTAGAAAAAGCTGACAAGATACAACTCATTGATTTAAATGCCATTTTTCTACATCTTATTATTTTAAATGCCAACAAGTTTTAGGGTAAATGGCTTCACCATTTTAAATGCCCATACGCTTTAAGGTCAATCATCTAACAGGAAACCTTATTTCACTTAAATTATTGCTTTTTACATAAACAAAGTAAGAATGGTGCTTAATGCAATTTTTACCATATATCAGTGTTACCTTCAATTTTGTTAAGCAAACCATCAAGTTAATCAATAGGAAAAGAGCAAAGTTTGAAGCCTGACCACACACGAAGAGTTAATACGGTATTCAAAATGTACAACAAACCTACCATGAATGACTCTTATCAGTGTATCTAATTGTTATTACTGTTTATGGAAATTAAGCCCAAAGAGTAAGAAGCAAATGATCCTTATTACTATTACACTTGTTAATTCACCAGTATCTATAATTAACATTTGCTGTAGACAGTTTTCCTGCATTATACATGTACAATGATTAAAAACACTGAAAGACAAATGCAAACCACTTCCACAGTCAACAGCAAGGGTTTCTTTACGTCTTCACTGGTTGGAAATTCAAAGTTTATACTTCCACCAATTTTCATCCCCAGCCCAACCTCAATCAGAAAGCTTCCTGAATTTCTATCTGCTCTCTGTAATGACTATGGATGCCCTAGATGCTGAAGACCATCATATATGCAAGGATTTCCAACTGCACACTTGAGGCAACAGCATTATAAAGCCTGGCTGAGGGTAATTTTGTCGTTTCCTAAATTCGTATAGCACTTTATACTATTTTGAAAGCATCGGTTTTATAACTTGCACTATTTTCATCTATTTCTCATCTCCTGCACTAGACTATAAATTTCTTGACAATAACATCCATGGCTAAAAACTTGTATCAGTCATAACACCTTTATTTCTCCCACAGTGGCTAGTGCTTTTGATATAGTAAGAATGAAATATATAGTTCTTGATTTTAATTTTAGAAATAAGGAACTGAAAAAATTTTATTTAAAAATATAAAAGAAATAAAAGGGCAAAGACTTAATATCGTTAAGATGCCGATATAACCCAAAGTTATCTACAGATTTAATGCACTCTCTATCAAAATCCCAACGGCATTTTTTGCAGAAATAGAAAAATCCATTCTAAAATTCATATGAAATCTCAAAGGACTCCAAATAGCCAAACAATATTGAAAAACACAATTCTGGACATTTCACACCTTCTGATTTCAAAACTTTTACAAAGCTACAGTAATCCCCCCTCCCTCATACACACACAAAATGTGGTACTGGCATAAAGACAGACATACAGGCCAAAAGAATAGCAATAGCACAGAAATAAACCCTCATATATGTGGTCAGATGATTTCTGACACAGGTGCCAAGACCATTCGACAGGGGAAACAACTCATTTCAACAAATGGTGCAGGGAAATGTGAATATCCATATGCAAAAGAATGAAGCTAGACCTTTGCCTTATGCCATATACACAAATTAACTCAAAATGGATCAAAGACTAAAACGTAAGAGCTAAAACTATAAAACTCTTAGAAGAAAACACAGGGGAAAAGCTTCATGACACTAGATTTGGCAATGACTTTTTGGATATAATACCAAAATAAAAGGCAACAAAAGTAAAAACATAAATTGGATTACATCAAAAACATTGTACATCAAAGGTCACAACCAACATAAATGAAAAGGCAACTTTATAAAATGGGAGAAAATAATCTGCAAATCATATAACTGATAAGGGGTTAAAATTCAGAATATATATAAAGAACTCCTATAACTCAACAAGAAACAAGCCAATTCAAAAATGAGCAAAGGACTTTAATAGGCATTTCTCCAAAGAAGGTACACAAATGGCCAAAAAGCAATGAAAGATGCTCAATACCAGTAATCATTAGGGAAATACAAACCAAAACCACAATGAGATACCACTTCACATTCATTAAGACGGCTACTATTAAAACAACAACGACAAAACCAGCCACAGAAAATAACAAATGTTGGCAAGAATGTGAAGAAAGTGGAACCCTTGTACCCTGTTGTTAGGAATGTAAAATGGTACAGTCACTATGGGAAAACAGTTTGTTAGTTTCTCAAAAAATTAAAAATAGGATTACCATATGATTCAACAATTCTACCTCTGGGCATATACACAAAAGAATTGAAAGCAGGGTCTCAAAAAGATTATTACACACATGTTCACAGCAACGTTATTTACAATAGTTAAGAGGTGGAAGCAACCCAAATGTCCAGTGACAGATTTATAGATAAACAAAATGTGGTATATACATGCAATGGAATATTGTGCCTTAAAAAGGACATTCTAACATATGTTACAACCATGGAAAAACATAAGGACATGTTAAGTGAAACAAGTCAGTTACAAAATGACAAATACTCTACTTATATGAGGTATCTAGAACAGTCGAACTCATTGAGACAAAAGTAGAATGGTGGTTGCCAGGGGCCAAAAGGAGGAAGAAATGGGGGAGTTATTGTTCAGTGGATAGAGTTTCAATTTTACAAGATGAACAGAGTTCTGGAGATTGGCTGCATAACAATGCCAAGTACTTAACACTATCAAACTATACATTTAAAAATGGTTAAGATAGTAAATTTTATATTATGTACATTCTACCATAATTTAAAAAAATAAAAAGGCACAATCCATGAAGAAAATGCAAGTAATTTCAAAAAGACAGAAACCTAATAAAAAAAGAGGGAAAGGAGGAAGAGGAGCAGAACAAATGCAAGCTATCCTAATAGGAAGAAAACAAAGAGAACGCCTAATGTGCAAATACCAGTTCATAATAAAGAAAAAAGGAGTTAAGACCTACACACCCACAGGCAGGAAGAAATGAAAGGCTAACTCAATATATCAAATGAAACACTGAGGCTCAATATAATAATGCCTTCTAATCCAAATTTTTGTGCAAATAGGCATATTCTAAACTTATTCAGGTCATTGATTAATTATAAGAATCTCCTCAAGCAAGACATCAAAAACAGATTTTGCAGAGAATCACAGAATTTGAGTTGAAAGGACCTCAATGTTTATCCATTCCAATTGCCTCATGTTTTTACACTGACAAAATATAAATGACATTGACAAAAACATGATAAAAATAAGATTTTATTTAATATCTAGACGTGAGTAATTTTTTCATACTTAAAAATGCACTGCTGGATAGGGCAATCTTATTAGTTTTCTTGAAACATTACCTTTTTTGCTCCTGGCATAACTAGAAGACTGGAAGACTAGAAGCAGCAATTCAAGTGAAATGAGAACAGTTACTGTAACCTATTCCCCTTATTGTTGTTTTAAACATCGCCTTCTTATCTCAGAGTTTCTCACTGGTCTTTGCCCTCACTGTGAACAAGTCAGTAGGTCAGGGTTTTTAGGCATTTTTGCCTCATTGAATGCCTCCCAACTATAACTCCTACAGTTACGCTGACTGTATTCTAATTTCAGTAAGAATCTCCCATCACTAATTTCTATAACTAATTTCTTGTTGGTTCTCTTACATCTTGTCTCCTTCAACTGTCCCCTCCTTTTATCAGTTTTAATTTCTTTCTCTCCTCCAGCTTCTTCTAAGACTGTAAATATTACTTAAATTTCACCTTCCCCACCCCTCCAATCTTTTAAATTCTTTGCCTGTTCTTTCCATGGTCTTGTTTTCATCATTCCTTTTCACTAATAACTTGTCAAACTAGTAGTGTATAATCATTTCTTAACTCCTATAACACCCACTTATTCATGAATGCTGTCAAACTTACAGTCTGGCTCCCACAACCAGTATTCTTCAGAAGCTATTCACTCAAAGCCCACTGTATAACAGCATGTTTTGGGGGTGCTTGCTTAATCCATTTAAGACCTATTCTGGGAAATGGCACAGGAATCCATGTTAGTGTGACAAACATGACAACCCCATTCCCCCACCTGTTATCCAGTATGGGACCAGGAGATATCGGATACAAAATGGGCAATTCATTTACTCTATGATTCTATCTTCTTTCCAATTTGATTCTTTTTCCTACTGCCTAAATGAAGGTCTTCTACAAAACTCACTATTTTGTGCTTTAACCTCCAAAGACTTCATCTGTTCAAATATTCCAATCATCACATGTACTGAGAAACTCTCCGAATACGTATTCATCCCAGACCTTCTATTGCAACTCAATTTCCACAACCCTGTCTACTGGACAATTCCAATTAAATGTTCACTCTCACCACAAACTGCTTCAAGCTAATCATATTATCCTCTGCATAAAATTGGCCACCGCACCTCTCCCTTTCTCCTTCTTGGCGACTTTTTTTTTTGTTGTCCCCAAATGGGCTTGCCCTGTTGCCTGGGATAGAGTACAGTGGTGTCATCTTAGCTCACTGCAACCTCAAACTCCTGGGCTCAAGCGATATTCCTTCCTCAATCTGCCGAGTAGCTGGGACTACAGGAGCATGCCACCACGTCCACCTAATTTTTCTATTTTTCTGTAGAGACGGGATCTTGGCTCTTGTTCAGGCTGGTCTCAGACTCCTGAACTCAAGCGTTAACTTGTATTAATTCAACAAGCTAAGCTCTTCCTATTGAGAGCTTTGGTTCTGGGTGTGCAGGATGTGTGATTTAAATCTCCCTATGGATTACAGGACTCATTGCTTTAGCCACCCACAGTTTCCCCAACATTCCATGAGCAAGGGGGACCAGGTCTTCTCTTCTGTTATCCTTTCTGGCCAGATACAGAACTAGACATTTAATAAACTTGCCTAATGATTAGTGTATTGGCTAATTATGACCACAGACAATCGAATAAAGTAGAGTGAATCAACAATTATTGGTTTCTCCTAGTCTGTCTGTTTTGCACACAAATCCACAAGTTGGGAGGGGGAGAAAACCTCTTTGATCCTGAATGGTATCTTGGACTGAGCACTGATTGACTGTGTCAAAGAGTTTTCCTTAATCTTCCTAAATAATCTGACAAAACTTCTTTGGAAATACAACAAGGATAGGTCCAGCAATTTATATTTGTACAATTAACTGAGCACCTAATTAATCATATACTAACTTGTGATATCTGTTTAACTCTGCCTTGTATCTATTTAAATCTCATATATAAATATTTTTTAAATGTCTCAGATTTGTTTCTTCTTTCTCATCCAAATAGACAGGAACTATTTCTATGTATTAATATCTTTCTTCCATAGCTCCTTTTATATAATAGGTAGTGCAAATATATACTGATTTGGCATATTATGGTACAAGATGACAGGCAAGTCACATCAAGCAGGGTTTAATATGCCCAAACTTAGTCAACATAAACACATGTTGTAGAATACAATGAGAAAATAACCAGCTCTTAATATAAATTTTTGATGTACTAAAAGAACAATGAAAATTAAAATGTTAAAAAAGGATATACCTAAAATTTTAATTAATGCACCCTCATGAATCAGAAGAAATTATGAAATGTTCCACTAAAACACATGATGGAGCAATAATAAAAATGAAAAGGATCTAGTTATAAGATTCCTCAGTAAGCTGGTCACTGAAAGGTATCTATAATCTGGCTCCAACCCTATCACTAGTTACTTCCCAAAACAAATGCCTTGTTCCACCCAGTATGTGACCCTCTTATCTCTGCTTATCCAGACCTACGGATTCTTCAAAAGTTAAGTTCAAGCCCTAACTTTTAAAACACTTAAAATATTCTCCTAATATGCTAGTCAAATATTAAAGTGCATGAACTAATTTTATATTTTGGAATAACATCCTACTTTCCCATCATCCTTAGAGAATCATCATGCTATCTGTACTCTACAACAGTTATCTCTACTATCTCAGCCATATGCAGGAACAGAACCATTGCAATTAAACAATAAAATTAATTTCTTATCTTTCCCATCTCTCCAGCACCTTCTCACTACTACTGGATTAACTCTCCGTACTACTAACACAATCTACAATCAACAAAAGTTTCATGAGATGGTTTTAAATAGAAATAGAAAATAATATAGATGTGTATTTCAGCAAACATACATATTTCCTAGCTCAGACAACTGAGGGGGCCTAGAGCCAATGACGCCCTAATACTAAACGAGATTACCTAGTATCCAGACCTTGTGTTCTTATATAATTTTGTAAATAAAAGCAACTAGGTCTTTCCTGGAGAAAACCAAGGCTGGGACAGGGAAAGCATAAGACTGGAATGTCTTTTGGTGCCAAAAAGTTAACAGAGTGCAAAAAAGAAAAGATAGAAACATGTCAAAAAGAAAACATAAGTCAACTTGAAAGGCCTCTCAACGGCCTAGGATAATTGAACTACAAAATAAACAATGACTACAATGAACTATAATCCATAGGATAAAATAAGAAACCATGAGTTCATACAGATAGGTAAAAAAAGAAAAAAAATAAAATAAATAAATAAGAAAAGTTTTTCCTTATAGTAGAAGTACAACTAATACAGGTAGAAGAAATAATGAAAATAAAAAAATCACCATTTGGTCAACACCACAATAAATAATTTTTTCAGACAATATTCATCAGTAGATGCTAAAATTGGTGAATGATGAGCAACTAGTATAGTGAGAAAAAGAAGATATTTACAAAAATCTCAAAGTACCTCCCCCACATAATATTAAGTACAAAAAAAAAAAACCTTATAATAAAGTGGTAGTCACCAAGTGATCAAAGTAAACATCACCAAGTACTTCCTGATAAGGTGCAGTAAGGATAATATGACATCAGTTCTGTGGAATTTCTGCCAAAAACGCATAACTTGAATTCAATCATGAGGAATTATCAGACAAATCTAGATTGAAGAAAATTCTACAAATTAACTTATCAATCAGTATTCTTCAAAGTATTAGCATTATGAAAGGCAAAAAATTTCTAAGAACTGTTTCAGACTAAAGGACACATGACAACTATTAATAAATACAAAGTGTCATCCTGGACTGGATCTTGGATCAGAAAAAGGACATTACTATAGCCTATCTGGGTGGTTCTGACTGTAATTCTAGCATTCTGGGACACCAAGGTGGGAGGATTGCTTGAGGGCAGGAGTTTGACACCAGCCTGAGCAAGAGCAAGACTCCATCTCTACTAAAAACAGAAAAAATTAGCCAGCATAGTGGTGTATATACCTGTAGTACCAGCTACTCGGGAGGCTGAGGCTGGAGGATCACTTCAGCCCATGAGTTTGAGGTTGCAGTGAGCTAAGATGGCGTCACTGGTCTAGCTGGGGCAGTATAGTGAGACTCTGTGCCCACCTTCCCTCCCCACAAAAAAGAACATTACTGGGTTAAGTGGTATATTTTGAAAGGTCTGCGGATTAGATAATAGTATTGTATCAATGTTAATTTTCTGATTTTTGTATTTGTATTGTGGTTAAAAAGATGTTAACATTTGGGTAATCTGGCTAAAGGACATACAGAAATTCCTTTTGTGATTTTTGCAACTGTTTTGTAAGCCTAAAATTAGTTTTAAAATAAACTTAAAAAAATTAAAAAAGGCTCATGAGTAGGTAATACACAGAGAACTGTGTATACATGCGTGGCACATACAAATACTCAAAACAATTAGCTATTAATGCTATAATATACTATAACCAGACTTTATTAAGCTTCCTGACTTCTTAGTCACTCATTTAATAAATATTTCAGAGTGCCTACATTATGCCCAGTAAACAAAAAGGGAAGGAAAGAAAAAGGACAGCAAGCAACCAACCAAGGCAGGCAGTCAGTCACTCCTCCCTAACAGATTCCTGACACCGCTAGGGTTGGTCATTTCAAATACGCGCCAGCCCATGTACCCTTTTATTCTCTCCCTCTTTACAACTGAGTCATTCCAAGTCCTACTTAGTTCATGTTCCCTGCTTTTTATGTTCCTGTTCCTAGCATTGTTACCAAATGCATGTATTCTAAAAACCAGGATCAAATCCCAGCTATGTGATTTTGCTCATAACTTAATCTCTCTGACCCTTGCCATTTCTTTATTTATAAAACTGGGATGCCTTTAACTAACTTCTATAGAGTTGTTTTGAAGATTAAGTGGGATCACATAAAAGTAACTGGCACACAGTAAATGCTCAGAAAATGTTAGTTTCCTTTCTCCTACAAATTAAATTCTCTACTTCTGTAGGATCCTGAAGTATAGCTCAACAATTTTTTTTACCAATTTCTAGATGAATCCCTGTTCTAGTTCCCAAGAGGGTACTTCATATTTTTCCCCTACATATTTAAAAAAGTAAGTATAAATAATGTATTTATTTTATGCATTCTCACAGCTTCAGTATTGAGTGAAAATTCAATTATCTAAAAAATATGCATAACTCCCATCTCCTTCCCAAACATCAGACTAATATTTGTTTTTCTAAACACTAACTAGATTATCTCTCCATGTCAGCCTCAAACTCAAGACAAGATTCCAAAATCATGCTCTATGCTACCATCTATGGGCTATTACCATACTCCCCAGCTATTAATATTTCCTTCTTTTTGGAATGTTAAGCCAGCCTTAAAGTATAAGCCTCAATCCAGTGAATATATTTAATTTCCAGATTCTAGTCCTCAGATGAGATGTTCCAAGTGCCTGCAAAGAGTGCCAGTATAACCACTTTAAATCTAACACAACTAAAGGAATACCATATATATGACAATTCACATTATCTAGGCTCTCTCCCTTTCCTGTTTCCCATTATAGATGTATGACTGTTGGCAAAAATAGTAAGAGCCACAGACAGGTAGTATAGTGTCTAATAGAGGAAAACAGCTTTCCCAGAACTGAGCTGTCAAAGGGAAATATTCTATTTAAAATTCAACCAAATACTGTAGAACTATAAACAGTAAAAAAGCTACTTAAATGCTACATTATTTTAGATTCCTATTTCTGTATTTTCTTTTAAAAATACTCATATTTTACCCTCATATAGCAACGGAAAACTCTCAATCATATTACAAGACTCTATTGCATTCCATTACTAAGCATAGAATGGCTTTCCTCCTAATCCTAACCTGAAAAAAAATTAGTATTGTTCTTTTTCTATTCTATTAAAATTTCTATTAAATGACTTGCCCAATAAACAGCCACAACATGCTAATACACACAGTTATTAATGGAGCTAAAGAATTCCTATCACCTGGTGACATTGTAGTCATAATAACATTATAGCACAATTACTTTACTTTTTTATAAATCTGGTGTAGCCTAAGTGTAGTGTTTATAAAGATTACAGTAGTGCACAGTAATGTTCTACACCTTCATATTAACTCACCACTCATTCACTGACTCCCCCAGAGCAACTTCTGGCTATTAACTTCTAGATATTATGAAGAAATATCTTATATTAAAGCATAAACCACAGTACATCATAAATCTACCTGAGTTAGTAACTGCCTGATCTAGATCTATGTTACTGTTCTTTCTGTACCACAAATGACTCTCATTACTTGAATTACCATACACTTCATATTTAAAATAAATACGACAGTTTGAGACCTTGTTAATTATTCTGACTAGTGAATATATAAATAAAGCAATGCATGTTGGGATACAGATTTCTCAATAGGCTAATCAAAAGACTGGAAACAGTTTAAACTGCAAAACCCAAAGTTACTATCAAATCCTTTTATAAATAAATACGGACTCACATCTTCATTTTCCTACAAAACCTCCAACAGTAATAACATTTTGTAAAAAATGAAAACTTTAAAATACCACACCAGACAAAAGTTTCATAAACTTCTTGGTTACCTTTACTTTATCTCTTCTCAAGCAACAGAACAGACAATTTTCATCAAAAGTCCAATCGGAAATGCTTTCAGGTTCACGGGCTGCAAATTAATAGTTAAAAATTAATAGTCATAAAAGAGAATTTTTCAGAAAATAAATTAGAATTAATTTTAAAAATATTATTTACTTTAACAAAAACCTTAAGTAGACAGATTCCATATTTGTCTTAAAATTCTTAACTCTTAAAATTCTTATGTTAATTCTTAACCATTCACTAGTTAATGTTAGTCATATATATATTAACAATACCAACTAAACCCAAAAAGATGTTTGGATATAGCTTTAACCCACACACTATCATGAATAAAAAGGAGGAGACTGAGGATTAAATCACCAAGGTATCATGTATGTCATCGGGAAGAATTTGAAATACCAAAAATATTTCGAATACCTTTAAATAAACTGAGCTCTTTTAATAACGCAGGTCCAAACAGCCCTTCAAGAATACTTTCAAACCCTGAAAGGATAAAAAAAATCCATTATCACAATAATATTCACTATAGTAATATTACTCTGTTGCATGAAAAAATGATGGTGTTTCCTTCCAGTTCTCAAGGATCCAGATTACTACTGAAGGGATGCTGAGAAAAAAGTGTTGATGACAAATCTAAAAGAAACATCTGCATTTTTGTTAATGATTAACATCCAACACAAATTCAGAGCACATTCAAGAACAAGACAAAACAGATGCTAGAAACAGACAAAGAAGGAATGGAAATTCATGGGTTCTCTTTTACAAAATCTCAAATACCTCTTTACATACACTCAAGCTCCATTTTAAAAGGTATCTTTCCCATTGAAAGAGTCAAATTGCTTGAAAATTTCCACAACTTTCTAGAATAATCTAAGTAACATTTTTCTGAATACCAATTGAGATCAAGATTATTCAAATTAACAGTTTCTTAAAGATAATCCTCACTGAGAACAACTTCTAGTTCACACACATACACAAAAGCCACAGCGTAATATTTCAAAAGAAAAAAGACCTTTGTAATTATTTCACATTGCCATAATAATTACTTCCTGGTTCCCTTATAAATATAAAATCCACTAATTATACATCCAAAAAACATGAGAAAAAATTCAAATACATACTCGTACACAAATGTTTAAAACTGTTATGTCCTTCTATCAGTGTGAAAGAAATAGAAAACCAAAACCAAAATCAATTTTTCTCACTTACTACCTCAAACATTGCTGATCTACTTAATGATAAACGATTTAAAAATATTTGTAACATCTAGCTGTTTTTTTAATAGATTAAGAATAAAAGGGAAAAAGAGGACAGGAATCAGACTGTACCTTTATACAACATGTCAAAAATAATGAAAGAGAGCAGTGGTTCCCAAAACGTGTGTCACAGGCCTGAGAATTCAAACAGTTATTACAAGGGGTCTGTGAATCCATATGTACTCTAAGTGTAACCTTCAAAAAGAATTAATATGTCTTGTGTATTTGGTATATATACTACCTTTCAAACGCATAGGGATGCTACCGTAATTAAGAAAATACAAAAAATGTTACTGAATTCCTAGTAGTTTGGGGCACTATGTATTTTGTCACATAACCTATCACCTGGTGGCTTATAAATTTTTTTAATTTGTTAAAAAGCACTCCCATGCTTAAAAGATAGAGAATCACTAATTTAAAATACCATAGCCTGCTGGATACTTGAGGTCCACACATACATAGTATTTCTTTACCACAAATACAATCACAAGAAAGGATTTGGAAGGTAAGGCAGGTAGACAAGATAGTCCTAGAAACAGTGTTTCTTTATCTGTCTCCAAGAATAAGACTGTAATATAAGGGATTCTTTGTCCCTAGTATTAAGCCATTGTTTTCAATAAAGTAATCTCTAGGGCTTGTGTTACTTACATTGTAATTACAGTTGATTTTTCTACACTATACATTTTTCTACATACATACAAATTTTTCTACACTGTGATTTTTCTAAGAGTCTGTATTTTTCATTTATTATTAGAGAGCAATTGTTTTTCAACTCTCCTTACTTTTTCCCATCAATATTATTCTAAGCACATTAGCAAAATTAAACTACCACTTAAACAAATGGAGGCATCTATGTCTGTTTATTACTTTCTAGTAAAATTAAAACATTTTCCACTAAATTACTACAGCCCCCTCTCTTCCTCACATTAGGGAGGAGAAAGGGTTGGGGATTGGGTTTGGAGGGCTAGGGAGGTGGTGGCAAGAGAATGACGAGGAACTGCTAGATAATGTCTATCTTGGCCCTGGAGGCCAGATATTCTCAGAATCAGTTAACTTTTTTTTTTTAAATAAATCCCACAGCCTATCTTCCAACTCATAAACCCTCCTATTCTCCCCACAAAAGGAATTCTGATTTCACAAATATTAAAGTATTTTAATATGTTGAAAGTACCAAATACACACACTACAAATAAAGGAGATTATAGGTAGCTCTTATTTTGAAGAGCAAATTGATATTCTTTCACCTGGGTTTATATGAAATTATAACAAATTTCAAACTTTCATGCTAAGCATAAATTCTTGAAAAGGAAGACTGTAAATACAGCAAGAAATAAAACTAAAAAAGAAAAAAGCAAATAAAAGTATGGGGAAATAAAAATTTATAAATTATAAAAAATGGAATCTGAAATAAGAAAATTAAGAACTTCATCAATAACACAGACACTGAATACACCATAGCACAAAAACTGAATCCTACATCAAAAAGCAGCGAAAAAGATCAAAAGGAAGCAAATAAAAAAAATCTGTTCATATGTTCAAAATTTCAAACATAATTCATTTTGCTCAAAATTGTAACTGTAAACAACTCACTTCTCTTTTACTCATACTTGCAACAATACATTAAACCTTACAAATATTGATTGGACACTGTAAAGCCATATTTTGCTGCTCTCCAATCACTGGATGTTAATAACACTCAGTTTTATTAATACTAAATATTGAATTTAGCAGTTGCATAGCAACAGGGAATATCTCTTGTGCTATGCTTGACATTAACAAAAGGCAAATAAGGGAAGAACAAATATATTCAAAATTTATACTATGATATCATAGAAAAGCCATAAAGATCAATAGCAAAATGCCAGGGAAAACTAAATACAGAAAAAGACAGCCATGTCATTATGTTCAATCACTAGAGCTTAAAAAGTACCTTCTTCGCATAATATATTACACATAAAGAAAATTTATTTTTTGTATGAAACTTGACTACTTTCAACAGAATTTCTATCCAACATCACAACTGGTCTCAAAGCTAGTCTCCAGTCTCTTCCTCACTGTATCTTTAGACTTGCTAAAACACTGCTTTGACAATACCACTACCTCTTCAAAATCCACACTGCTTAAAGAACAAACCCCAAATTCTTAAATCCAGCAAAGCTGCTTATAATTTGACCCCAATACACTGTTATCTGGCTTATTTCCCAGAACTTTCCTGCTTATTCCCACAGCTCTGATCAAACTGGTCTTCTACTGTGTTCAGTGATCATTTCTACCTCCTAATATTTTCTCAAGCCATTGCATCTTACCTGTCCAAATAAAGTATCTCTCTTCTTCAATGTATTCTTAAATTTACTCGACAAATACATATTCACTTATTCAACATATTATTAACTGAGAGCCTACCATCTGCCAGGGACAGTGGCAGGCACTGAATAGGAAATGGTGAACAGACATGCTGCCTGCTCTCACCAAGCTTTAATTTCTAGTTCTTTCACCCTCAGAGTTCCCATTAGCTACACTCTTTAAAAAAAATAAAAAATAAAAATTAAAAAAAAAAGCCAATTGTCTAATGTCTCCTTTGCTTTCTCTCACATGCAAAGTATTGCTTATGCAAGTAAAAATTGTCATAGGCTACCCTAAACCCTGTGTTTTTCTTTTTCTTTTCATTTATGTCTTGTCTCCTCAAGGAGAATTAATGTTCTGGTAAGGCTAGGAAGGTCTTCCCTTTTCCCCACAATGTTTTTCTTATATTAGAGCTTTACATGCCTGATTTTTAGCTTCTGATTTAATCATATAGCTTTCAAAAACAAAAGATTAACATCTTCCATAAATTTCCTCCTTAAATTTAAATCATCATCTCTACTCTACTCGCAACCAAAAGGGGGAAAAGAAGGTTATGAATAGTAACAGAATAAGAACCTATCAAATACATAGCTAGCTAAGGTCGGCAATATAGCCTGCATTTTCGAGATAAATAATTATGGATAGAATGAAAAAATGGTTCATGGGGTTTGGGAACCTCTCCTCTGACATAACCAGTATAGGGATTAGCAGTCTGAGAGATGCTAAAGCAGTGGTCCTCAATATTTTTGGCCCCAGGGACTGGTTTCATGGAAGACAATTTTTCCAAGGATGGGGGTGGTGGTGGGGGTAAGGGTGAGGATGGTTTCAGGATGATTCAAGTACATTACATTTATTGTACCCTTATTTCTTTTATTATTACATTATAATATATAATGAAATAATTATACAACTCACCATAATGCAGAATCAGTGGAAGCCCTGAGCATGTTTTCCTGTAATTAGATGGTCCCACCCGGGAGTGATGGGAGACAGTGACAGCTGAAGTGTGTTGCTTATGTCCAGTCTATTCAGTAATCTTGTTTTGGTTGCTGTCACTGCAGAAAACCGTGCTTCACAAAGATAGGACATTGGAAATGGAAGCAGGCTTTTCAGTGATTCTGTGGCAATCTCAGGATATTCCACCTTGACTTTAATCCAGAACATATGGAGATTTGAAGTTGTCTAACATACTTTTAAGGCCACCATCATTTGCGATCTCAAGAAGTTGATCCTCTTCTAGCACAGAAAAAGTTGATTCACCTGGCTTATTCACAAATGGGTCGTGGATCCATTCCTTACCAAATCAGGAGTCTTTTGTGTTTGGGAAGTAATGCTCAAACTCTTTTGAAAGCTGAGATGGGGGATCACACAACAGTTGGGAGAAAGAAGGCCCTGCCTCAGTCTCTTTCAAAATCTCTGCTAATGTTTGAAACATGTCAAAAATCTCAATGTTCACTTGTAACCCCTATAATTCCAGTTTGGCTTTGAAGGCAGCCACTTTATCTGCCAACTTTAACACAGTTGTTCTCCCCTTAAGTAAAAGAGTTCGTTGAGCAGGTTGAATTTGTCACACAAGTAAGCAAGTTTTACAACCTAATCTGTATCACTGAAACGTGCTGCCAGTGGTGATTGTTTTTCTCAAAGAAATCTCTGGAGTGGCTCTGGTAACTCAAAAACTCTGGCCAGTGATCTATTTTTAAACAGCCATCTCACTTGTGTGTTTAAGAGAAGACATGCATGCTCTGCGTCCATCTCTTCACAGAGCTGCTCGAACAGACATGAGTTAAGGGCACGTACATTAACGTGGTTGATAATTTTAATCGCATCCTGCAAAACATTGTTTAGTTCAGGTGACGTTTTTCAGCTAGCCAGCATTTCTCTATGGATGACACAGCATATAGACTCACATTCAGAAATGACCTTCTTGACCCGAGCAGTGAAACCAGAAAGCCATCCAGTTGTGGTGGCTGCTCCATTCGAACATATACTGACACAAAACGACCGATTCAGTTTTTCTGATATCATTCAAAGACCTGAACAATTCTGCAGCTGTGGTGTTGGCTGGCAACAAAAGAACACATAACATATCCTCATGCATACACTTCTAAAAAATATATTGCACAAAAACAAGCACTGTTGCCTTGTTGACAACACCGGCAGACTCGTCAACCTGGATTGCGTACCACAGTGACTCATTAATCCTCTCTAACAACTGTGCCTCAGTATCCTCTGCTATTTCATCAATTTGTCTAGTTATGCTGCTAGCCGAAAGAGGAACATGTACCATGTTTTGAACTGTAGCCTCTACCTAAAAGTTCATAGCAAATGTCCTTAGCAACAGGCAGGATCAACTCTTCCACAGTAAAAGGTTTCTGAGCGTTAGCAATGTAGTTAGGCACTGAGACTGATGCTCTCAGTGCAGACACATTTGATGAAATGGTGGCCTTCAATAATGGCTTCTGTTCTTCGTGTTCACGTTTTTTTCTTTTGAAAAAACTCGAAAGGCTTGTCTTTTAATGCAGGGTGGTTGGACTCCATGTGGCGAAGCAGTTTTAAAGGTTTCATGGCTTCATTGTATGGCCAGTCACCACATATTACACAAAGAGGGCTTGGAGAATGTAAATTGCCTGTTGCAATGAATCCGTAATTTAAGGAGGACTCTTGGTATTTTCTTTTAAATGCAGCTTTCATTTTGTTGGCAGTCTTAGAGTCTTCTGCTGTCTCATCATTGGGTCTTTCCCCCTTTTCAAAGAAGCTCTCCAGCGATGTTTGTTTTTTACTCATTTTTGTTAGGGTTAGCTTGTGGGCTTACCAAAACTGTGACTGAGACAAGTGCACAGTGCAGGAAAGAGGTGAGGACGAAGTGGTAAATAAAATCATGGGTGGGCCATTCAAGGACTAAAATAAGTGTCAGATTCTGACTTAAAGCCTGCCACCAGATACAGCTTTACAATTGAAGTAAGATGCTCACTTGTCACTATAAAGCCCACCTAGATGCAGCTTGTCACTTGCCACTCACTGACAGGGTTTTGATATGAATTTGCAAGCAATTGATTTATTATGGTCTCTGTGCAGTCAAACTTCTCTGCTAATGATAATCTGCACTCGCAGCTGCTCCGCAGCACTAGCATCATTGCTTCAGCTTCACCTCAGATCATCAGGTATTAGATTCTCGTAAGGAATGCACAACTTAGATCCTGAGCATGCACAGTTTATAGCAGCATTCGAGCTCTTATGACAATCTAATGCAGCTGCTGATCTGACAGAAGGCAGAGCTCAGGCGGTGATGCAAGCAATGGGGAGCTGCTGTAAATACAGATGAAGCTTTTCTCCCTCACCTGCTGCTCACCTCCTGCTGTGCAGCCTGGTTCGTAACAGGCCACAGACTGGTACTAGTCTAAAGCCCAGGGGTTGGGAACCGCAGTGCTAAAGGAGAATTAGCAGCATACCAGAAAATTAGCAATTTTTCTGGATCTTGTACTTAAGGTTGTACTAAGCTTGGAGCTCAATCTTCAATAAAGTACAGTCATTTGTCGCATAATGACATTTTAGTCAGTGATGGACTGCATACAGAACGGTGGTCACATAAGATTATAATGGAGCTGAAAAAATTCCTATTGTCTGGTGACACTGTAACTATTGTAATGTCACTGCACAATTACTTTATTTTTTTAATAAATTTAGTGTAGCCTAAGTGTAGAGTATTTATAAAGACTACAGGAGTGTACAGTAATGTCCTAGGCCTTCATATTAACTCACCACTCAGTCGTTGACTCCCCCAGAGCAACTTCCAGTCCTGCAAGCTCCACTCACGGTCAGTGCCCTATCGAGGTGCACTATTTTTTTATCTTTTATACCTTATTTTTACTGTACCTTTTCTACATTTAGATATACAAATATGTACCATTGTGTTACAACTACCTACAATATTCAGAACAGTAACATGCTATACAGGTTTGTAGCTTAGGAGTAATGGGCTGTAACATATAGCCTAAGCGTGTGGTAGGCTATACCATCAAGGTTTGTGTAAGTACACTCTAAGATGTACTTACGAAGATAAAATCACCTAACAACGCATTTCTCAGAATGTATCCCCATTATTAAGCAAGGCATGACTGCATTATTTTACAAAGTATCAGTTCAAAGGTGCTTGCTGGCAACAATCATCAATTAATGTCCTAATAAACAAAGAGGAGACTCAGAGTATCTGGAGTTCTTTGCTTAAAACTCAGGATGTGTGACCTGCCACCACCACACTGAACTTCTTAACAAGTGAGCCATAAAATAAAAGTAATTTAGAAGCACCAGATTATATAATTTTTTATGTTCTATCGAAGTAATTAATGTAATTAATCCCTTTTAACTGATCTTCCAGCTAGCTCAGTGTGCCATTCAACCAAAGACTACATGAATTTCTCTGTGTAAGGAATAATGTTCCACCAGGCTCTTCTCACTACTCTTGGCAGTTCATCCCACTATTGGGTAACTGCGTTCATTAAGAGTTCTTCCTTTCTCCCTGATCATCTTCTCCCAGATCATGCACTTTGATGAACCCTATTTGCTGGTTCACTTATCACTCTCAGAATTACCCAGCACAAGAACTGATGACAAAACCTGACAGGATATACTGAAGAGAAATAACAATTTAATCACAATATTGGCTCCAACTGAAATAGAATGAAGAAAATAAACACTAGAACTTGAAGAAAAATAGTAAGTAGTTTTCTAATGAGGCCAGGAAGAAACAGCATTTTTTTGGAAAAGAGTAAGTAGCTCTGAATAAAAGAGTGGACAAATGTTTGAGGGATGGGAAAAACATAATCAAGTAGAGGTAGTTAAGTAGAAAAACATACAACGAAGTAGTAATTTAGAAAACCAACTTAAGAAATACCCTTATAATGTACAATAAAGCATTAAAGACACATAAATCATGAGAAAAGGCTTAGAGATGAGGAGCTAGCCAGGACATTCAATATCTGTAAAATAGGATTTCCAGAACAAGAAAAGGCAAAGAATAAAAATCTTTTCTTTTAAGGAAAGGAAGAGAAGGAGAAAGAAAAGAAGAAACCCTCCTAATGCTGAAGACTGGCTTGAGTCTTCATATCTAACAGGTTCCATAAAGTACTGGGGCAGAATACTGGGGATGAGAGGGGGGAGCTACACGTATAGAAGTCTCCTGGTAAAATACCTGAATTTTAAGAATAAAAATTTTAAAGCTCCAAATATTACTTAATTTTACTTAAAATAAGAGGGAAGAGATTCAGATTGCTGGTCATTTTGTCAGTAAATATAAATGCCGAAAACTTATGGAAGAGTCAGGCACCATGGCTTGCACCTATAATCCTGGGTATTTGGGAGGCTGAGGCAGGAGGATGGCTTGAGTCCAGGAGTTTGAGTCTAGCCTGGGCAACACAGCAAGACCCCGTCACTTAAAAAAAAAAAAAAAAGCCTATGGTCCTGTGTTTACAAAATTCTGAGGGGGAAGAGCCAGGAAGTTGGAGGGAGGGGCACACACTGCCAGGAGTATCTATCCTACTCCTCACACCCCAGCCCAGGGCCGGCTTCAGCATCCCAGACCCCTCCTCAGTCAGTGACTACAGATCCTGTAACCAGAGGACACCCAGAGGGACCCAACAACCAGGTACAACTCCACTTTCCCCTCCAGATAAAGGCAGCTAATTCCTCCAGGATGCCTGCCCATCTCAGGATAAAGCACCCATTTCTTCCTTAGCTTCGGGCTAGGGTGGGAAAATATTTTCCAAAGGTCAGTGGTTAGTTTACCAATTATACTTAAAATGTGAAAGTTTGTTGTTGTTTTTTTTTTTTTTTTGCCTTCCCTCAGTGCAGCTGTGTTCTGCTAATTCATGAAAATACCATTTAGCTGAGGTAGGTGGGATTCTGGGCATCAGAATAGCTTCCGAAAGTCAACAGTAAACCCTAACCATAACTACCAATGACTTCCCACCATTTGTGGGAAAAAATGTTTCTTTCCCCCAAAATTATGGCCTGCAGGAACCAGACAACATTCTCATTGCCCGGCGGGAAATTAAAGATATATTCTTATGTAATTAATATTAGGCCCAACTTTTATAAAGTCTATTCAGTTTTAATGAATTGCTCACGGGCATCCTGGCCACTGTGGATGAGGGGCTGTTCAAGGCCATTGCTTTGGTGTGGGGTGATGTGCCTGAGTCCCCTGAGTCCCCAAGTCATGAGATGATGGCCCTGGGGACTTGGGTGCTGGCTCCACAGACTGGAGCATGCAACTCCAAGGGCATGTGCAGGGAGGCTTGGTCCCCCAGTCCTGGAAGGAGGAGGCCCCTCATGGTTCCTGCCCCCCCTTCAGTGGCTGAAGTCTAAATCCTTCAGCCATAGGGGCCATAGCAGGCCAGAGAGAATTGTCCTTCTCAGGGCCTCCACCCTCCTCTCTAATATGGGGATACCAAAGCACGGGTTCCTGGGTCGCTGTGAGGATGAAGTGAGGGAATGTGCTGGAGACAGCATCCAAGGCTGTGAGAGTTAGTCAGATGAGAGGCCAGCAGGCGCGTGAATTGGAATGGCAGCACAGGTCTCACCCCCAGCGATAGGCCTGAAGTGTCCACCTGGCCAGGTAAGGGCAGAAGGGAGACTCTTGCCCAGCTTACAGGCCAAGAGGTACCAGCAATATCAATTTTTAGAAGCAGCTGAGAATTAAAAAAAAATTCTGAGGGAAAAAAAAATGTAGCCAATCTATTATTCATGGATATTGATAGAAGAAAGATTTCTAGACATGTTCTGATTGGAAAGTAGGGCAGCCATTCACTCTGGATTTGCAGCTTACTCAAAGTTGTTTAGGTAAATAAAAAATGATTCAGAATAAAGATCTCCTGAAAAGGGGAAACACTGTTTATATAAAGAAAAATGGTAGGCTGTTATAAACCCTTTGTCTTTTAAATCTCTTCTTTCTCTGTAGTTAGTCTTAATTTTCATAATGTTTTTATTTGTGTCTTTTATTTCTTGATATTTATCAGGGTTTTTTAAAGTTTGTTTCCTTCCAAAAACTTATTTTTGACTTTTTTGTTCTTCTCTATTCTTTGTTTTTCTATTTCATTAATTTTTGCTAAATTTTAACTTTATTTTCTTTGGGTTTATTCTGTTGTATTTTTTTCTAACTTAAGATAAAAGATCCATTTATTTCTTTTCAGGTTTTCCTCTTTTTTTAATAAAAAAGAAAGAATTAAGTATGGGGCAATTTAAAAGAGTTAAACCTTTAATTGTTTTGTATTAAGAAGTAATCTAGGATAAGCAAAATGTGGTATGTCTATCATGGAATAAAACTACAATATTGGATGAATGAACCTGGAAAACACTGTGCTAGTAAAAAAAAGGCCAGAAATAAAAGAGCACATACTATATGAGTTCATTTATATAAAATGTACAGGAAAGGCAAATCTATAGAGACAGAAAAGAGATTACTGGTTTCCTAAGGCTGCAAGTGAAAATGGTAATGAGTGCAAATGGGCACCATCTTTCTTTTTGTGGTAAGGGAGATACTCTAAAATTAGATTGTGGTGATGGTTGCACAATTCTGTAAATATAATAAAAATCAGTGAATTGTATACTTAAAATGGGTGAATTGTAAGATATACAAATTATGTCTCAATAAAGCTGTTAACAAAATAAGTACTCTATGTCTATTTGCTAAATACTTGTAATATTTTAAGAAAATCTGGTCTATTAGAGCCAGCCTAGTAATTCTAATTTAAAATGTATAACTGAATAGCTGATTTAGACTTGTGATTCCAGGTTGAAATGTTATTAATGTTGCATACTGTATTAGAACATTTAACAAAATTTAAGAATGGTTACATTTGTAATTTTAAATTATTAGACTTGCATGATTTATTTAAGAATCTAGGAAGGTTTTGTTAAATCAATATTTAAAGAGAAAACAAAAATTTTAATTTATAGTTATAGAAGAAGTTAAGAAGAAGTTATAGAAGAAGTTATAGAAGTTAAGAAGTTAAACTAAAATATTTATCAGAAGTTTGTTAAAATTAGTTATAGAGCAAGATCTGTATTTAGGGAAAACTAAATTTTTAATTTATAAAGTTAAATAAAATGAACATTTAAAAATTAAAAATCAAAGTAACTATGCAGGCCAGGCATGGTGGCTCATGCCTGTAATCCTAGCACTCTGGGGATGCCAAGGTGGCAGGATGGCTTGAGGTCAGGAGTTTGAGACCAATCTGAGTAAGAGCAAGACCCCTTCTCTACCACAAACAGAAAAAATTAGCCGGGCGTGGTGGTACACACTTGTAGTCCCAGCTACTTAGGAGGCTGATACAGGAGGATTGCTTGAGCCCAGGAGTTTGAGGTTGCACTGAGCTAAGATGACACCACTGCACTCTAGCCCGGGCAACAGAGTGAGACTGTCTCAAAAAAAAAAAAAAAAAAAAAAATAGCTGCCTTATCTTGTTTATACACGAAGCCACTCTGTAAAGTTTG
This sequence comes from Avahi laniger, assembly GCA_963575035.1. NCBI lineage: Eukaryota > Metazoa > Chordata > Mammalia > Primates > Indriidae > Avahi > Avahi laniger. The sequence goes on from CAUYSK010009753.1 coordinate 62,880, forward strand.
AAAACTTCCTATTTAATAAGAAGAATTAATCAAGGGTTTATGTAGAGCTCAGCAGTGTGGGGACATAACAGGATCTCTTTAAAATATACGCCCTACCATTAAGACAGTGATAATTCTAGCGAAGGAGTCAAAATTTGCATACATTTCCACTACCACGCAGTGATAACTTTCTAATCTCTTATCTCTTGCTCTAGTCTAGACCATATTTCTGTCTACTTCATATTATATTATCACGAAAATATCCCAAACACCGTGAAAAGTAGAAATCAAAATCATTTTACTCCTTTTCCCTCACCTCAACCATCAATTCCTCCTGCATTCCTTACCAACAAAATGGCACCAATAACCCCCCTTCCCCCAAAGTCATTCAGATTAGACATCTCAGTCAGTCATAATCTCATTTTTTCCCTAAATCATCAAGTCTTCCAGTCACTGAGTCCTATTTGTTCTACTTCAGAAAGATTCCTCCAAATCTATTTTCTCTTTTCCATCCCTAAATTCAGGCTTTTACCATTTCTTATCTTAATAATTGTAAATAAATGTCATTCATGTTTGATCCCTTACTTGGTATCAGGCCAGCACTGCATCAGGTACTTCATACCCCTTACATCAAAATCTTCAGATGAACATTGTAAAACAAGTATTATTAACTACCTAGTAGAGATTTAAAAAACTAAAAATCAAAGCAGCTAATTTACTCCTAACTACAAAGAGGCAAAACCTAGATTTAAAACCAGGCCTGTGATTCTCAAGTCCAGGCTCTTTTCACTTCATCACACTATCTATTAATAACAAACAGCTCTTAACTTTCAATTCACCTTACTATTTCAACATTCCCCTAAACCACCATCTCTACTAGAATCCGTCCTTCACAATGCTGCTAAACTTCATACATATTCCAAGACAATATTAAAGACTTCACCCTCCTGGATGACATACATGATCATCAAGGGTCTGATCCTAAACCTTTCAGTCTTCCCTCCACCATTTTCTGTATACATACATGCTGGCTCTGGCCATAATGATTTAATAATCACTACATACATGTCAATGCTTCCATGCCTTTTGAGTACACAATGTCCTCTGTCTACAATGTTCTTCCTGCAACCCTCAATCTACTTAATTCCAATGCATCCTTTATCTCACCACACAAACTGCAGGCAAAGTCAGGAACATCCTCATCAGTGATCAAGTTGTACTTACTATTTATAAACTATACTGTTTTGGTATTTAACCCACTAGATTTTGAGCAAAGAACAGGACCTTATTCAGCTATTAACATCAGCCTGTTCTTTAAACTACAGTCCTCAAATAAGTGCTCAATAAATGTCAGATAAATGGAGACAAACTCTTCCTAATTCCTATAACCTTATATTACCTGAATAGTTGGAGATTTTTATGAGGACTCCATTTTGTGTGTCTGGCACACCAAAGGCTTGAAGAAATAGAAATAAATAAAACAGAAGAGTAATTGATATCTGATAGAAAAAGGATGTCTTTCTGCTCTAGCTCAACTAAGTTCCCTTTATCTACAGATGCAAAAACCACAACATAATTAAGGGCTCTCTTTGCTGTCCTATGAACAGAGGACAACAAACTTATTTAGTGCAAAGCTGTAATCACAGCAAAGATAGAAACAGAGAAAAATAAAAGTTCTAAAAAACAGCATTATTAAGAGGGAAAAGAAACATGGTAAAGAGGAAAAATACATATTGAGTAACTGCAACATTACCAAAATAATTGTAGATAATTATATTTACATATATAATGCCATAAATGAGAGTCAAAGATGTTATGTAAGTAAGCAAAATCACAAAGGTACTAAGTATATAGGTCAGATAAATGAATTTAAGTCTTTGGAAATCGGACAGCAGTTTTGCTTCATTTTTTGTTACATAAAACTGTCTAGGGTAGAGTAATTATGCATAGAAGGAAATCATTTAAATGCAAATCTGAAGTTGATTAGGAATGACTCAATTACATCAGGAGTTCACAATCTGTAGGCCACAATTCCTTAGAGAACCTTCATCATTACAAGGTCAGTAAATCCATGAGTACTGTTTGTAAATTAGATGAAATGTGCTTGCATATACAGCCACTATTTTTTTTGAACACATTTTGCTGTAAACAATAAAATACATATTTATTTAAAAAGCATTATTGAATTTCTAAAAGCTTTTTGTCATCATATATTTTCTCAAAGATACTAAAAGTACAGATTACAATCTGAGGTAAACAGTTCTTTTGCTTTTTTGCTTTTCTTTCTCCTCCCTCCTTCTCTCTTCTCTTTTGGTAAAAGTTAAACAGGAAACCTCATATTCCTTAGGAGTACTGGAGCTAACTAAGTAATATAAAACCAAAATTATAAGCTGAATGATTTCCCTCACTTTAGGTAAATGAGAAATTTTCCATAGTTGAAAGCACAGAGATAAAAACTAAACTTTAAAGGTTGTTTGGGAGGAATGGGAGGGTCCCTTTCTACCCTTCCCTATCCCCTTCTATTCTTTTGTCCATTTACTCTCTTCTTTCCAGAGTACAACCTAGACCTAGCATGCTAGTAGGAGCTTTATTTATTGTTATGAGATTCCTTTTATCTTCAGTGTGTGGATCTCAATGGCTCTACACTGTTTTGAAATCATTCATATTTTCCCCCAATTCTTCAAAAGCAGTCTACTCTATTTGAGAGAAGTATTTCGGTCTAACACACTTCTGAACAATAGAAAAAAATGTTGGTGACGTAAGGTATGATGATAGATAATGGTGCTATCCCTCACCATTCCCACGCCCTTCTAAATACCAGTAATATCCAAATGAGCATTATCATACAAACAGTCATCTTACGATGGTGTTTACATCTAAGGTTGCGATCCCCAACCCCCAGGCCGCAGACCTGGCTATGGGCCGCACAACTCAGCCCTGCACCACCCCCTTTCCCATGGAAAAACTGTCTTCTGCTAAACCGGTCCCTGGTGCCAAAAAGGCTGGGGACCGCTGATCTAAGGCACAACAAAACAACGTTGACAAGGATAGGATATTGCAGTCTCTTTCCCAGCCCACGGCTCTCAGTCTCAATAAAAAGAAGTGGCCCCATACTAAAAAAAAAAAAAAAAAAAAAAAAAGTCAGAGAAATAATTATGCTTAACAAAGTAAAAAAGTATGCACTGTTTCTGAGCCATTTTTTCCCTGGTGAACTATAGAATTTGTTGAGTGTCTACTACGAGACAGACACGAGAGATCCAGCAGTGAACAAGTCAGACAAAAGCCCTAATCTTGGAACTTCAATTCTCCCAGGGAGACTAATGATGAAAACAACAATGATTTATGATAGTAAATAATGTGTGGTATCGTAAATATTAATAGAAGAAGTAATGGTAGAAGAATAATATAGGAGAGTGAAGGTATAACACCTATAGTACCCTGACAAATCCTAACTGATAACAGAAATGTTGGGGAGAGGTAGAGTGGGGAAGAGAACATTTGGAGAGGTCAGGAAAAATCTACCAAGGAGCAAAATTTCTGATCACCAAATGAAGTGAGGGAGCAAGCCATGTAGAAAACACAAAACAGGAATGCTGCAGGTGAAGAGAACAGCAATGAAGCATTTCTCACATGGCATACTGAATAACAAGAAAGTTAGTACACTCTAAGCAAAGTGAATAAGGTGGAAAGTGGACATGAGGTCAGAGATCTAGAGGCAAGATCATACGGATTTTGGAGACTGGATTTTGAATTTAATAGAAATCCACTAAAGTTTTACATTTAGGTAGTGGCAGAAGTAACTGAAGTGGCAGCAACTGAGGTAGAGGGCAGTGATTGAATACAGGGTATATTTCAAAAATAAAGCAAATTTGCTTGATGATGCCCTGATGTGGAATGTGAGGGAAAGAAGTTGAAAATGACACTTAGTCTTTTAGTCTGTCAGTTGAGTGAATGGTAGTGTAACTTTCTAGGACAGAGAAGACTGAAGGAGAAATGGGATTGGCAGGCAGAAATCTAGTTCAGTTTTGGACACGTTAACTCCGAGATGCCTCTTAGAAATCAAAGTGGGTATCTGTAGGAGGAAAATGGATAGCTAAAATTGAAGTTAAAGGGAAACACTGGGATGGGAATATAAAACTGGGAAACGATACAGATAGACTTTAAAGCCCTAGAATGAGATGAGTTCATATTAAGTCAATCAAGATAGATAAACAGGAAAGGAAAGAACAGGATCAAATACTGGTACATTGCAAGGTTTAAAGATCAGGAAGAAAAAGAGACTGATAATTAAGACTAGGTCTTATCTACAGATTTATCTCCACTATCTAGCAAACAATTTGGTTGTAAGCACTCAAAAAATACCAGCTGATCTCAACAATTATATATGGCACTGTAATTAAAATAAATGTGTATCTTACCCCACACCTCACTCCTGAGAAATGATTTTGAAAGGAAATATGTTCCTTTTAATATAATCAAACTTTTAAAAATATATTATTTACACATTTAAAAAACCATTACTTTATACCACACTTCCAACATACCATAAATATATGACAGTACAAAGGATAAAACCTCAGTTTGGACCCCCATTGCAATAAGCTTCAGGATGTTTTAGAAAATTTTAAATTGTAACGAAGTTTGAGTTAGCTTTCGGACTTACATACATATGTATAAAAAGTAAATTAGTAGTTGTTCTCCCCTGCTCAAAAACTTTAGATGATTTCCTGTCTGCAGAATGTTAGTAAAATCCAAATTGCTTAGTCTGCCTTTGAAATCTTTCCAAAAGTGAACCTTTTCAACATTCACTCTTTGCATTTCTTTCACTCAACTCTTTTGTTTCTCAAGTAGATCTTGCTTTTCCTTGTCCTGATCCCTCTCTTCACCCTGTTCCTTCTAAAATGTTCTCTCAAATCTCAATAGCCTTGACCCTAGTTGATCTTCAAGAGTATAGCTCGAGAATCCCTTCCAATTGTTATTTTTCCTCCCAACCAATTCCCAGTATCCTTCACTTTATCTCTCCTTCATTTTCAACATGAACACACATTTCAAGTATCAAATAGAATTTTATATTCAATGTTGCAGTGTAACAGAAGGAGCACTATTACTCTAGAAAATATGAGAGAGATGTCATGGTTCAGAACATGGATTCTGGAGCCAGTTCACCTGAGTTTAAATTTCTGACTCTGTCTTTTAGAAGCTCCAAGACCTTGAGAAATTTGTCTTTTTCACATTTCACCTTCCTTGGCTATAAAATTATTCATAAGATGATTAAATAAATATTTGTAAAATGTTTAGAATAGTATCTGGAAGCATACTAGAAGCACTTATTATAAAGGAAGGAAGGAAAGAAGGCAAGGTATTTTTGGTTTGTAACTGGTCTTTTGTTCCTGATTTGATTTTAAATCAAATCAGGAACAAAATAATTATATATCTATGTTGATGGGAATGCAACGCATAAAGATTTAAGGGTGGGACAGAGTTAAACAGGTACAATGTATTTTGTGTATTACTGAAACTATGTTGTTATTAATTCAAAATAGCCTGTTAAAAATTAAGGTGTTAATTATAATCCCCAGGGCAAACGCTAAGAAAATAACTAAAAATTATACAGTAAAAGAAACGGGAAGGGAATCAAAATGGTACACTAGAAAATATCTATATAACACAAAGGAAAGCAGTAGTGGAAGACTTGAACAAAAGTGATACAAGACATGTAGAAACAAATAGTAAAATAATAGACTCCTTCCTTATTAGCAATTACATTAACTGTAAATGGAGTAAACTCTCCAATTAAAAGGCAGATATGAGTAGATGGATTACATTTTATTTTTTTAGAGACAAGGTCTCATCTCACTAGGTTGCCCAGGCTGGTCTCAAACTCCTGGACTCAAGGAATCTTCCCACCTCAGCCTCCCGAGTAGCTGGGATTATAAGCATGCATGCATCACTGTGCCCGGCTAGAATGAATTTAAAAAACATGATCCAACTATATGCTGCCTACAAGACACTCACTTTAGATCCAAAGGCACAAAAGGTTGAAGGTGAAAGAAAAGAAAAAGACAACCCATGCAAATAGCAAGCAAAACAGAAATGGAATGGCTATACTAATATCAGACAAAAAAAATGTTGCTATGGTCTGAATGTATGGGGTCCCCCAAAATTCATTATGTTGAAATCTTAACCTCTGCTGCCCATGAATCGGAAAGTGGTCCCTCACCACACACCAAATCTGCTTGTGCCTTAATCTTGGGCTTCCTAGTCTCTAGAATGGTAAGAAATAAATTTGTTTTTTGTTTTTATTTTAGACACAGGGTCTCACTCTGTCAGCCCTACCATAGCTCATTGTAACCTCAAACTCCTGGGTTCATGCAACCCTTCTGTCTTACCTGCCCAAGTAGGTAGGACTACAGGCGTGCACCACCAAGCCTGGCTAATTTTATTATTTTTTGTAGAGACAAGGTCTTACAGTGTTGCCCAGACTAGTCTTGAACTCATTGCCTCAAATAATCCTCCCACCTTGGCCTCCCAAAGTTCTGGGATTACAGGTATGAGACACTGCACCCAGCCAATTTCTGTTTTTTATAAGCCAGTCAGATTTTGGTATTTTGTTTTAGCAGCCTAAATAGACTAAGATAAGAAAATGGGTACCAAGAGTGGTGTGTTATTATAACAAACACCTAAAAATGTGGAAGCTACTTTGGAATTGGGTGACAGGTAGAGGCTTGAAAAGTTCTGAGGTACATGCTAGAAAAAGCCCACATTGCTGAGTACAGATTGCTAAGGGTGATTCTGGTGAGAACTCAGAAGAAGAGGAAAGCTGTAGAGAAAATCTCATCTTCTTTGAGAATACATACGCAGCCATGAACAAAACTGTGGTAGAAATACGGATGGCAAAGGCCATCGTGATGTGGTCTCAGATGGAAATGAGGAATATATCACTGAACAATGGAGAAAAGGCCATCCTTGTTATAAAGTAGCAAAGAACTTGGCTGAATTGTATTCATGTCCTAGCGTTTTATGGAAAGGTAGAACTTATGAGTGATGAAACTGGAATCTGGCTCATGAAAAATCTGAGCAAATTATTGTGGCCTGGTTCCCTCCTGACTGTTTACAGTGAAGAGAGAAATGATTTAAAGATGGAATTGTTAATTAAAGGTGAAGGTGACTTAAAGATTAGAAAATCTATCAGCCTATCCACATAGTAAAGAATGAGAAAGTATGTTCAGAAGAGAATATCAAATGTATAACCAAACAACCATCTGGTAAAGAGATTAGCCAGGACCTAGTTAGTGTCCAAAAAAAAAAAAAAATGATTCTGGTAGCAATTCAGAAATCACCAATGCCCCTCTCATCACAGGCCCAGAATGCAAAAGCCTCAGCTAGCATGGGCTACCACAAAGAGCCCCCAATAGGGCAATGTCCAGTAGAGCCACCCCTGACACCCCAGACTGGTAGAGCCACCAGCACCAACTGAAGCCAGGGGGAGCTGCAGGTGTGTGACCCAGGCACAGAGATGCCAAGAGGTGGGGTTTCCCAAAGCTGAGGGGGTCAGGGCTGACACCTAGGTGAGTCCAGAGGGCAGGACTCCCCATCCTAGTGGGTCTGGAGGCAGAACATCAAGCAAAAGACTATCTTGACTTTTAAGATTTAAAATTGCTTGTCCTGTGGGGTTTTGGACTTACTTGGGACCTATAACTCCTTTCTTCTTTTCTATTTTCCTATTTCTCCCTTTTATCCTGTGCCTGTCCCACCATTGTATTTTGGAAGCACATAACATGTTTGATATCACAGGTTCACAGTTAGAGCAATTTGCCTCAAGCTGAATCATAATCTGACTCTCATCCATATCTGACTTAGAGGCTATTTAGATGAGACACTGGACTTTACACTTTTAAGTTGATACTAGAATGAGTTGATTTCAGGGGCTACTGGGAAGGAATGTATTTTACACACAAGAAGGAATTTTGGGGGCCGGAAGTGGAATGCTATGTTCTGAATGTTTGTATCCTCCCAAAATTCGTATGTTGAATACCTAATCCCCAAAGTGATAGCATTAAGAAGTAGGGCCTTTAGGTGGTGATAGGTCATGAAGGCAGAGTCCTCAAGAATGGGATTAATACCCTTAAAAAGAGGTCCAAGAGAGACTCTTTGCCCTTGAACCATATGAAGACACAGCAAAAAGACAGCTGTCCATGAATCAGAAAGTACGGTCTTCCCAGACACCAAATCTGATAGTACCTTGATGTTTGTACTGCCACATTTGGCAGTACGAACCACAAGAACTGTGAGGAATTAATTTATGTTGTTTATAAGCCAATCTATGGTATTTTGTTACAGTAGCTCAAACGAGCTAATACAGACATTAAAACAAGACTTGTTGAAAAGACAAAGAAGGAGGCTGGGCACAGTGGCTCATGCCTGTAATTCCAGCACTTTGAGAGGCTGAGGTGGGAGGACTGCTTGAGCAGTAGTTTGAGGTTGCAGTGAGCTATAATGCACCACTGCACTTTAGCCTGGGCAGCAGAGAGAGACTCTGTCTTAGAAAAAAAAAATAAAAAATTCAAATCAATAACCTAATCTTCTACCACAAAGAACTAGAAGTCTTAACTTAATCAATAACCTAATCTTCTACCATAAAGAACTAGAAAAAGCAGAAGGATGGAAATAATAAAGACTAGAGTGAACTTTTTTAAAAAAGAGACAACAGAAAAATAGAGAAAAATCAACAAAATAAAAACTCTGAAAAGATCAACAATATCGACGATCCTTTAGCTAGACTGACCAAGAATAAAAAAAGAGAGAAGATTCAACGTTCTATACTCAGGAATGAAACTGGGGATACCACTACCAATCTTACAGAAATAAAAAGGATAAAAATACTATGAACTACTATATACCAACAAATTAGATAATCTAGATAACATGGACAAATCCCTAGAAACAAACTACCAAAACTGACTCAACAAGAAATAAAAAATCTAAGAGATCTATATAACAAGGGATTAAAACAGTAATAAAACTTCCAACAACAAAAAAAAAGCCCAGGACCTTATGGCTTCACTGGTGAATTCCACCAAACATTTAAAGAAGAACACCAATCCTTCTCAAAGTCTTTCAAAATCAATCAATCAATCAAAATAGAAATGAACACTTCCTAACTCATTCCACGAGGCTAATATTATCCCAATAACCAAAGACAGACAATAACATCACAGTAAAACCACAGACCACTATCACTCATGAATGAAGATGTAAGAATCCTCAACAAAATACTAGCAAACCAGGCCGGGCGCTCACGCCTGTAATCCTAGCACTCTGGGAGGCTGAGGCGGGCGGACTGTTTGAGCTCAGGAGTTTGAAACCAGCCTGAGCAAGAGCGAGACTCCGTCTCTACTGAAAATGGAAAGAAATTAATCCGGACAACTAAAAATATATAGAAAAAAATTAGCCGGGCATGGTGGCTCATGCCTGTAGTCCCAGCTACTCGGGAGGCTGAGGCAGAAGGATTGCTTGAGCCCAGGAATTTGAGGTTGCTGTGAGCTAGGCTGACGCCACAGCACTCACTGTAACCCGGGCAAAAGAGTGAGACTCTGTCTCAAAAAAAAAAAAAGGCTAGCAAACCAAATTTAGCAGCATTTTAAAAGGACTATCCATCAGGGATTTATCCCAGGAATGCAAGGGTGGTTCAACATACAAAAATCAATCAATTGAAAAAAAAAATCAGTCATCTTATTAGTAGAATAAAGGGGGGAAAAAAGAAACATGATCATTCCAATGGACACAGAAAAAGCCTTTGACAAAATCCAATACCTTCTCATGATAACATTCTTAAATCTAGGAATAGAAAGGAGCTTTTCACAATCCTCATAAACTCACAGGTAACATATTCTATAGTGAAAGAATGAAACTTTTTCTCCAAAGTCAAGAACAAGACAAGGATGGCTGCTCTCACCACTTCGACTCAATTTTGACTGGAAGTTTCTGTGAAGGCAATTAGGAAAAAGAAATAAAATGCACCCAAATTGGATGGGAAAAAGTAAAATGACTTCTTTTTGTAGATAACATGATCTTATATAATATATATAAAATTCTAAAGAATCTACCAAAAAACCCCACACTATTAGATCTAATAAATAAGTCCAGCAAGGCTGTAGGACACGAGATCAACACACAAAAATCAGCTTTATTTCTGTACACTAGAAATGAACAATCTGAAAATGCAACTTGAAAAATCAATTCGACTTACAATAGTATAACCACATGCAAAAGAGTTAAGTGAGACTCCCCCTTCACATCAAACATAAAAATTAACTCTAAATGTAAGAGAGAAACTATGAAACTCTTCGAAGAAAACATAAAGGCAAATCTTTGTGACTTTGGATGTACCAATAGG